>PVKW010003800.1:0-46633 GCA_004027895.1 Orientallactaga bullata | reverse complement strand
GAGAGGAGATGCATCACACAAGAAGTGATCTACAGCTTTGGAAGCACAGAACTCCAGCTTGAGTCCCAAGAGCAAAGGGGGGAAGATGACTAAGAATCCAGTTATCCAGGAGCTGAGCACCAGTTGGTAGCACACCTTGCTGTTCATGATGACTGGGTAATGAAGGGGTTTGCAGATGGCCACATAGCGGTCATAGGACATGGCAGCCAGCAGGAAAAACTCTGTGCCTCCTAATAGAATATGAAAGAATAATTGAGTCACACAATTATTGTAGGGAATCTTTTTGTTACCAGTGAGCATGCTTATCAGGAACCGTGGGATGCTGACTGTTGTGAATGAAATTTCTAAGAAGGAGAAATTTCTCAGGAAGAAATACATGGGAGTCTTGAGGTGGGGATCGAGCAGCGTGAGGAGGATGATGACTAAGTTTCCCATAAGACTCAAGGTGTAATTAAAAAGCAGAAATATGAAGATCACAATTTGTAGCTGAGGGTCATCTGTCATTCCAAGCAGAATGAATTCTATCTCCTCTGAGTGGTTCTTCATTTCTCCTTTGTCATATGAAATTTATAGAAAAAAGTATTATTTTATAAGAAAATAGGTTTCTTTCTCTTTAGTTATTGACTGTTCCAGATAGTGAATGTTATCAATGCATAGATATTTTTGAGTATGCCCTGAGCTCACCTGACTGATTATATCTTCCTATTCAAAGTAAGTTCGTAAGAACTCAGATCCTTTTCTTGTCCATAGTTGAGTAACTTCTATTTTCCAATTATAGAAGGTATTTCATTTATTTGAAATGAATTTTCAATAATTTGACTAGTGTTCATCTGTGGCGCATCTTCCAAATACTTCATTAAAATTAGATGTTCAGAAGAGATCATTTTGAATTTTACTAATGTTTTGTTATTTATCACTTGAATGACCCAGTTTTATTCGTAGTGACCATGACAACCAATGACATAGTGATATACATAACAAAATAGGAAGATTCTCTGAATTAGTAATTCATTACACAGGAGAAAATAGTCAAGTGGTAAAAGAAGCATTTGTAAGGTGAGTATAGTCGCATTCAGTGTGACTTGTGGCATTGACATAAGTAAAGCAGGCACATAAGACCAGTGTCACAGGAGGGTGATGAGTCACACCTGCCATGAGGAAGAGTGGTACTCCTGCATGGATTCCAGACTACTTCCAATCAGGTCTGAATTGTAGAACATTATTGGTTAGGAAAAATATTTGATAAATTTTGCTTACAATATAGTTAAAAAGTGATTTTTCAGATACAATTTCAAAGCTACTTCATGCCTTACACACATATTTTGCAATAGTTTTCATTTTGACTAGTTTTATAATAAATATTGTAATAATATTATAATCCTACAGGTGAGGTAAACTTTATATCTTTTGTGTAACTTTCTTGCAAACCTATATATGAGGGGAATGCATGTTAGTCAAGTACAATGTGCAAGAGTTAAGATAGAACATCATTTCCCGATTATTTTTAGATATGTAAAAATAGAAACAAATTATCCACTTACTAAAACCAACATTTGGCATGTAAAACACATATCTTGGGTTGTGGAGATGACTTGGTGGTTAAGGCTTTTGCCTGCTAAGACTAAGGATCTAAGTTTGATCCCCCCGTACCCACATAAGCTAGATGCACAAGGTGGTTCATGCATCTAAAGTTAATTTGCAGTGGCTGGAGGCCCTGGTGTGCCCATTCTCTCCTCTCTCTCTCTCTCTCTTTCTATACCTCTTTCTCAAAAATAAATAAATAAATTATAAACACACATCTATAAAAACAAACCTAGACCAAGTAAGCTATAAGAATGTATTCCCTTGATTTGTTTCATTCAACGAATAAAATTTCAACACACCCATAAGTTTAATTTTTTTCATGATGATCTGTAATTAATTGCTAGACTACTAAGATACACTCCAAGAGCATAAATTTTTAAATTAATGGTAGTTAGTTTTTCAGATATTTCAGAATCATACCTAGGGAGTAAGTTTGCTTTCTTGTGTGAATATTATCAGCCCTTATCTCTCATGACACAGTTTTTAAAATGCTATACATAGCAAGAAACATTTAATAGTATTATGTAAAAACATATAGAGACTAGTGAAGTGGTTTGGTAATAGTTGAGGAAGAAGATAACTACACAAGTGCCTTTAGGTTATGATTTGATAAGATAAAGAGAAAGAGAAAAAAATGAAAAGTTTACAGAATCCCAAAAACAAATAATATACTTTTATGAGTTAGGGTAATTGATATTGTAAAACATTAAATGTTGAAAACTATATTAGTATATAAATAAGTCAATAAGTAAAATCTGAAAACCTTGAACATGCTTCTATTACTAACTCACACCCTCTAGATTATTCTCTACATTACATGAAAACACAAATATCGTGTAAACCAGCCTGGTCCTGAGGTGAGAAAAGGACACAATGTGTAATAAACTTCAAACTCAAGACAAGTGGAGGGACTTACATGGAAATAAAGTATGAATATGTCTTTATCCCTATCAAAATGTTAATTTTAAAATATGAGACAAATTTTCAATAGAGTTAACAAAAAATGTTGGCTTTCTTTAGAATCATGTTGGCAAAAATCGCCATTCTCAATACTCTGCTTGTATTATTAGAAATTGTGAGTTTAAATATAAAAATGGTTTTCAAGCTTCTGTTTGCATAAGGATGTAAGAAATGAGAACATTTTCAGAAGTCACACAGTTATGTAAATGTAACAGGTTTTTTCTTTCAAGTTTTTACTAGGAGCCAAGATAGAGACTTTTCTTCCACTAGGAGGTATTACTGAACACTCTAGGAAAAACTTTTGGGGTGCTTTTATCATCACAATAACATAGTGAAAGCCAATTTTAAAAAATATTTTATTTTACTTATTTGAGAGAGAGAGAGAGAGAGAGAAATATGCAGGTAGAGAGATAGGGAGAGAGAGAGAGTGGGTATGCCAGGCCCTCCAGCCACTGCAAATGAACTCTAGATGAGTACATCCCCTGTGCATCTGGCTTATGTGGGTTCTGGGGAATCAAACCTGGGTCCTTTAGCTTTTCAGCTTTAATCACCAAGCCATCTCTCCAGCCCAATTTTAAAAAATATTTGATTTATTTAAGAAGGAAAGAGGCAGATATAGATAGATGATAGATAGATGATAGATAGATAGATGATAGATGATAGATAGATAGATGATATAGATAGATAGATAGATAGATAGATAGATAGATAGATAGATAGATAGATAGATAGATAGTAGATAGATAAAGTGGGGACAGAGAGTGTACCAGAACCTCTAGCCACTGCAAAAGAAACTCCAGACATATCCAGACATATGCACCTTGTGCATCTGGCTTACATGGGTTCTGGGGAATTGAACCTGGGTAAGGCTTCACAGGCAAGTGCCTTAACCGCTAAGCCATCTCTCCTGCCCAAAAGCTACTTTTTAATAGACACTACGTAAGATCATGTCTCATGCATGGAAGATATTAACAGAAACATTTTCAACATAAATTATTGTTTAATAACAGACAAGATAAAATATTAAAACCAAAAAAATTAAAACCAAAATCCAATAGAATAATGAGAAATCTTCCCCATGCCATGCTTAGCAATTTGCACCAGGACCTATCATATAGGTCTAACAGATGAAGTCATCAGACAATATTCTAGGCAGATGATGATGGGTACAAAAAGAATAGCCATGGTTAAATGGTGTTTTGATCTGAAAACATAGATTTCTCTTCCTTCATTGTCTCTGATAATCTCATCAAGGTATTGGAAAAAACAATGCCTCGTAGCCTGGAGTTCATCAGTCTAGCACATTCAATGGTTGTTAAACTTACAATATGTTTGTGTTTACACAAACTATCCCAATGACAACTCTGACACACATGCACACTCACACAGCAGAATTTCATCCCATCAAAACTTTGATTTGCTTTGAATTAGCAACACTTCCCTTGTATCCTCACAGTTGGCACCTCCCATGTATCCTCACAGCAGGCACTTACCATGTCTCCTCACAGTAGGCATTTTAAAATAAATGCATCTCAGAACAAAGATAACTACAACACATTCTAACAGACGCTGATGCATTAGGTTTCTTAGATAAAAAGAACGTTGCAAAAATATTAAAAATTAAAATGTCTTTCTGTTTTTGATCATGATTATATTTTCTTTCTAAGTTTTCACTATTAAAAAAATTTAAAAGAAGTAACACACTCAACCTTTAAGAGTTTAGCAGCTTTTTAGCAATATATACAGTTTTGGGGACACCCTCTGCTCTTCAACACTTAACTCATCCTCCTGGTGAACAGAGAGCTCTAGTGACCTTTTCTTCCCATGCATCCCACTTTACCCTAAAATATAAGATTGGTCTGCCTTTTCTACTAGAGAAACTATTTAGGACTATTGCATTTCATGTTTTCATTAGTCCATCAAATTTTCCTTTTCCTACAGTTTACTATAAAATACTATCTCCAGTATTGAAACCTGGTCAATGTGGCATACAATACAATGTGAACATTAACCATCTTAAGAACCCATGGAGTATTTATGTCTTTGTGTCTTAAATTAAAAGCTAATAAGAACAAAGAACTCTCAGGGTAACTGAGATCCAAGAACATCATTTCCTAAGGGATGTCCAAATTATACCACATACAAGTGCTTTTTATAGAAATAAACTTGTGAATGCATACCCACACTTGTTTGCTACTTTTAACTATGTTTCCAGGGAATTAGTTCTAAACTGCTGTAATATTTGATTTCCTTCGACACATCAGTCTTTTGGAGCCATAGTCACATTGTTCTAGGTTTAGAGCCAGAGAGAGGGGAAGAAAGTTTCAAATGGTTATGAAAAGTAAGAATATTCTATGGAAAGAGATTAACTCTTATAGCCCAAATGATCTCTAGAGGAAGTTTTTATACCATAAGTTCCTCATTCTACTTGGCTTATTTGATAAACAGTATATCAACTATTGTATGCCAAATATGCTACATAAATTCATGGAGATATTTCAAATTTGGTTTGAGCTGTGTCTTCCTTCCCCCCTGTGAAAATGCATCATAGTTTATTTAATCATTCGCTTATGTATCAGCTCATAGAGTCTTTCAATTTAACAACTAGAAAAAGTACAGCAGTGATTACAATTATGTAAATGTATTTTCATACACATGATTTTCATAATAATGAAAGCCATCATCTTTGACTCTTAGATTAAATGCTTATGGTTGGACTTGCTGAATCAAAAGGAAAAAAATGCATATTTCTTGGCCATCACTAAATTTTCTATATATGGATCCAGTCAAATTCTAAGAACAAGGTATTAAAGTGGGTTTTTCATATACCAAAGCAGAAATCCAGATGATCCTGAGAGTTCATCACTGAAGTAGACTTAAAACACACCCACTAAGGCTCAGGAAATTTTGCAGAAGAGGATGCATAAAGATTGTAAGAGCCACAGGTTGGGCATTGCCTGCCCCCAATAACTGACTGCTTCTCCCATAATGCATAACCCACAACCCCATGGGGAATACCAGCACCCACACTGAGGAGGGCCCCCTATGGAATCGGGGCAGGCAGGAGGGAAAAGACAGTACCAACACATGATATATCCATTCAAAGTATGTTCTTAATAAAAAATTTTAAGAACAACACCACTTGGGGCTGGAAAGATTTCTCAGTGGTTTGCCTGCAAAGCCTAAGGACCTGGGTTTGAGTCCCCAGTACCAATATAAAGCCAGATACATAAAGTGGCATTTGTGTCTGGAGTTCATTTACAGTGGATAGAGCACCTGGTTTACCCATTCTCTCCCTCTCTTTCTCTCTCTCTCTCCCTCTTGCTCACACTCTTTCTCAAATAAATATATAAAATATTTTAAAATATTGTTATTGCAGTGTTATTAGAACCATTTTACTTTGTATTTTTATTCATGTATAGGGTGAATATCATTTCACAAGTTGAAAAAGCCATGTCATATATTTCTATTATCTCTTGCTCAATTTTTCTATTTGTTTTTTCCTATTTTCCCTTTTTAAAATATGTGATTACATAACAGCAATACCAATTTCCATCTGTAATATATGTGGCAGGTATTATGAATTTATACCATTTCTTCTTAGATGCTTTGAAAAATTATTAGAGTGAACATATCCAAATTGATTTTATTAAGACAGCAGCAATCTGTTTTTAAAAAATGGAGATGTCAATATGAAATGATCACAATAGAAAATCAAGTCAGCTTTGAGTAAGTAATGTTGTTAATGCAATGGAAATATAAATTTGATAAATAAAGTAGAAAAAAAGAGGGCATATATAATTAAAATTTACATTTTATGACTGGTGTAAGAAAAAAATATATGTTTTATACAATATTAGAAGACAGGAAATATTCTGTATTTGGTTAAAACGCAGTATAGGATATATAATATGTAGAAAATATAGTTAGAATTGTTTAGAGAAAGGCTTCATATTTCTGATTAAAATTACTTTTATGTAAAATTCATATGTACCTTTTAGAGAACTCAATGAGGGTCTAATGAGGCACATGTTAACATGATTTAACCTTAATTTTCTAATGCAATGAAACATTTATATCAACTAGATTAGGTGATCCATAAGCCAGCCTCACTGCCCATCCCAGACACGGATAGATACTGCCCAGGGTCTTAGTATACCCTCAATGGTCCCGTTGAGCACCCCTCATGCCCATTCAGTCACATGGGTACAACCCTAGCATGCACATAAGTATGTGTTCCAGTTACAAACACTAATATCTCTCTCTCTTGCTCACTGCTACTGAATTTTCTCTTCCCCTTTCCTCTTAAACTCTGCTTCTCTGAGACAATAATTAAAATATATTCTAATATACTAATAAAGGCATGGTCCCAGAACCTCTGTTTGGAACTTCTAACACAAACGCAAAGAAGTCTAGGATCAGATGGATTTACTGCTGAATTCTACCAAACCTGTATAAAAGTAAAAAAAAAAAAAAAAAAACCTACTGCTTCTCAATATATTTCACAAAATCTAAATGGAGGAAATGCTTCCTAATTCCTTCTATGAAACCAGAATTACACTAATACTAAAACCATACAGAGACAATAAGGAGAAAAGAAAATCCTGAACCAATATCCCAGTTGAATGTGGACTCAAATTTCTCAATAAACTTCTTGAAAATTGAATCCACAAACCTACAAAAAGTATCATGCAGTTTTACAAGGTTTTACCCCAGGGATGCAGTTATGGTTCAACATATAGAAATCAATACACATAATACATCACATAAATAGACTTGAGAGAAATCGCATGATCATTGCAGTCAATGTGAAATAGTACTTCATGGGGCTGGAGAGATGGCTTAGCAGTTATGTACTCCAGTTTGAGGCTCGATTCCCCAGTACCCAGGTAAGCCAGATGCCCAAGGTGGCACATGCATCTGAAGTTCATTTGCAGTGGCTGGAGGCCCTGGTGTGCCCATTCTCAATCTCTCTCTTTCTCTCTCTCTCTCTCTCTCTCTCTCTCCCTCTCTCCCTCTTTGTCTCTCTGTCTGTCGCTTTCAAATAAATAAATAAAAATAAAATATTTAAAAAGGAAATAGTACTTCAACAAAATACAACATACTTTGTGATTGAAACATTGGAGAGAATAAAGATGGAGGGATCATATCTCAGCATGATGAAGCCAATAATAATAGGGATAAAGCCCATATCATACTAAATGGAGAAAGAAAAATGAAGCATTCCCTCTAAGGTCTATAAAAAGATAGAGGCTCCACTCTCCATGCTGCTACTTAATAGTATAGAAGACATAGCTTGAGCAGAGTAAGATGAGAGAAAGAAATAAAAGACATACTGAAGGGTTAATGACTTTCCTTAAAATCACAAGGAACTGAAGGGTTAATGACTGTCCCTGAATCTAGGAGGTCTTGGGAACATCAGAGGCATTCAGTCTCAGACAAGCCTGACAATTCCCCTGATTGATAAACTTCCCTTAACTCAGAAGATCTCGAAGGAACAGAAACCATCTGGGGCATCCTCCCTAGACAATCTTGCTGACAAACTTATTCTGAGCAAGGACACAAATAGCTGCAGTTCCTTATCTACTTCTCTTGGACCTGTACCTGGTCCAATCTGTTTTCCTCAGGATCCTCCTTATAAAGTTGAACCTCAACCTAGCTCATTGCTTTAGCTTCCATCCTGCGGGAAGGTTAAAACCCCTGGCTGTGCTTCAATAAATAGTCTCTGTCTGTTGAGATCAACTCTGATGTTTTCCTTTGCTTTTCTCTTTCACTTTCCTTACACATACAAATTGCAAAGGAAGAATTCAAAGTACCCTAGTTTGTAGATGATATGAATCTATACTTAAGAGACATGAAAGACTCCATCAGAAAACTCCTTGAGTTGATAAACACTTTTAGAAAAGTGACAGGATATAAAATCAACACATAAAATTTAGCAGCCTTCATATATACCAATGACAAACATATTGTGAAAGAAATCAGGGAAGCAGTCCCATTTACAATAGTAAATGAAAACTAAATACCTTGGAATATCCCCTTACCAAGGAAGTGAAAGGCATCTACAATGATGACATTAAAATATGGAAGAAAGAAATTGAGGAAGACACAAAAAGATGGAAATATCACTATGCTTATGGATTAGAAGAATTAATGTCTCAAAAAGGGCTATCTTACCAAAGCACTATACAGACTTGATGCAAACCCAATCAAAATTACAACACCATTCTTCACAGAAATAGAAAAAAATAGTGTGAAAATTCATATGGGAGAGAAAACGTTTCAGATAATCAAAAATGTCCTCAACAAAAGAATACTACTCGTGGTATCATCATATCTGATTTCAAGATATCTTACAAAGTCATAGTAATAAAAAAGCATAGTACTGGCACAAACAGACACGTAGATCAATGGACTCGACGAACCAAGGAGAAATAGAAGATCCAACTATAACTTCTAGTAAGCTAATTGTTGACAAAGAAGTCAAAAGTGTACAGTGGAGAAAAGATAGCATTTTTATCAAATTGTGCTGGAGAACTTGGTAACCACATTGGAATAATGAATGTAGACTGTCTTCTCTCACTCTGCATAAAAATAAACCCCAAACGGATCAAGGAGATCAATGTAAGACCCCAAAGTGTGACATGAGTAGGAGAAAGATCAGGGAGAAGACTCCAACATATCGATGCAGTGGTTTGATTCAGGTGTCCCCCATAAATTTAGGTATTCTGAATGCTAGGTTCCCCAGCTGATGGAGATTTGGGAATTAACCCTTCATGGAGGCAGTTTATTGTTGGGGTGGGCTTATGGGTATTATAGCCAGTTTCCCCTTGCCAGAGTTTGACACACTCTCCTGTTCCTGTTGTCCAACTTATGTTGGCCAGGGGGTGATGTCCACCCTCTGCTCATGCCATCATTTTCCCCTGCCATCATGGAGCTTCTCCTCAAGCCTGTAAGCCAAAATAACCCCTTTTTTCCCAAAAGCTTCTCTTGGTTGGGTGATTTCTGCCAGCAATGTGAACCTGACTGAAACAATAGACATAGCAAAAGACTTCCTGAATAAAACTTCAGTAGCCCAGGAAGAAATAAACAACTGTTTAAGTTTGAAGTACTAGCGAATTGGAGATCTACTGTCCAAACAGATCTGCTCAGTGGAAAGGAACCTATATCTGGAACTGGGAATCAAGTCAAAATCATACTTCCAATATCAAGCTCCTGCCAATCTTGGACCTACACCTATTAAATTTTCTCTAAACTAACAATGGTTAGCCCATTTAACCTGTGCTGACTTCACTCTCTATGGAGAACCCGCTTCTCTTGTTCAGATGGATGCAGGACCTGAGGAGAGAATCAGCCCATCGCACTTCACCACAGCCCCAGCTGAAACCATAGAGGAATTAGGGAAATGAACAAGAGTGCTGCTTTCTTGGTAAACCTGATATCAGCACAAGGGTGAAGGAGATAGAGACAGAGGACACTCAACTCCTACCAAACCAGAGATCCAGAGATACAGAGGCTCGCAAGACCCCATCACTGAAGGAGACCTAAAACGATCCCAACATGGCTCAGAGAAATTCGCTGAAGAGGGAGTGGAAAGATTTTTAGAGCCACAAGTTAGGACATTACGCACAGAGACATTGCCTCTTTCCCATAACTGATGGCTACCCCCGCAATGCACAACCCACAATCCCCATGGGGATAGCCAGCATCCCCTATGAGGAGCCTCCCTTTGGAGGCAGGGGCAGGGATGAGGGTAAGGATGATACAAACATGTACTGTTTACATACTGAGTATGTCCATAACTAATAAAAAAGTAAAATTAAGGGCTGGAGAGATGGTTTAGAAGTTAAGACGCTTGCCTGCAAAGCCTAAGGACCTAGTTTTGATCTCTCTCCAGATCCCATATAAGCCAGATGCACAAAGGTGACACATGTGCACTAGGTGGCACAAGCACCTGGAGTTCATTGACGTGGCTAAGGCCTTAGCACACCAATTCTCTCTCTCTCACTTGTTCTTACTCTTGTTCTCTCTCTCTCTCTGTCTAAAAAAAAAAACAAAAAGTAAAATTAAGCCTAGTGTGGTGGCACAATCCTTTAATCCCAGCACTTGGGAGGCAGAGGTAGGAGGATCACCAGTTTGAGACCACCCTGATACTGCATTGTGAATTCCAGGTCAGTCTGGCCTAGAGTGAGTCCACACCTCAAAAAAATAAAAGTAAAATTATCTCTAGGAAAATTTTTCTTGCAAAATTTTATCATTAAACACATAAAGTTACATTTTCATGATGAGGTAACATTATGCGAACACAATTTCCGTCTTAAAAATGTGAAGGTAAAATTTTAAACCTCTAAAAGTTGTGTTCTTACTAGAAATGAACATGAATAACTGAAAACAGATATTCAGGGACAAATTAAATTTTTTTCCCATATGGCAAGAGATTGATTACAAGAAAATATTTGGATTCTGAGATAGGCTTTAGAGTGAGAAGAAATGTGGGATGATATTCTTATGTGAGGAAGAAACCTGAAGAGAATCAAAGTGAAGGGCAAACTTAAACTACCTTAGAAACAACCAATAGGGTTCTGCTGTCCAAAAGCTGTACGCTAATAACATGGACATACATGATTGAAAAGGAGTGACTCTTATTTCAATTGAGCATTCCTTTTAAAGTAAGAAAAATGTGAAGCCACCACTTAGAACATTTTCCAAGCTTCCACAAATATGTCAATGGCAACAATTCCAGGAATCCATATATTTTAAACCTCAAAATTAGAATTTTATCATTTGATATCATTACTTTGTTCAATTGTAGCAATCACACACATGAATTGTTCCTCAACACAGTATGAATAAAGCAACATTTGCAGGTCAGCCATGCTCATTATTCATTCCTTACTCCTGACACGGGGTCTCTTCTGTAGGTGAGGCTTTCAACACAAATTTTTATCTGAATAACAGCATTTTTAATTTCTTAATTTTTCCCTCAGTATTTTTATTTATTTATTTATTTTCCACTAAGTAGAAAGTTTTATGGATATGTTAGTACCATCATTATCATCCTCCCTGCCTCCATTATGCTAAGGGCCCTCCTCAGTGAGACTGATGGTATTCCCTTTAGGGTTGAGGGGTATCGATGTGAGAGCATCTGTTAGTCATTGTAGGGGGGCAGTGCCTCTGGACATTGCCATCCACTTTGTGGCTCTTACATTTCTTCCCCCTGTTCCACAAAATTATTTGAGATATGGAGGTGTGTTTTAAGTCTACTTTAGTGTTGTCCTCTAAGCAGGTACTGGATTTCTGCTTTGGTGCATTTTGAGTATCCTCTGTGTCTCTCTCCAAGACCCTGGTGCTGGTTGATAGGCTCAGTATTGAAGTAGCACTCTTGCTCATCTCACCAATTCCTCTGTGCTTTACCTGGGTCCCAGGTGATGTGTGAGGGTGATTTACCTCCTTGTTCTAGCTACCTTCTGAAAAAAAAAAAAAAAAAAAAACCAGATCAGCCAATGTAGATTGAGGTCAGCATAGGTTCAGTGTAATAAGCATTATTAATGAAGAGAGATTTAGGTGGGTGTAGCCACACTTTCAGCTAAAGACTATTGGGAACTTCTCATTGGAGCCCATGATCTTGGTGTCCATAGGATTCTGACTCAGTTCCCAGTTCCAGCTAGGGGCTCCTTTCCACTGAATGGATCTCTTAGACAACCAGAGAGCTGTTGATTACCAATCTAAGCTGGATGCCACTAATTCCCAAGCATCTCCATCCTGGTTGCTTTGGTATAGCAGTGTTCCTTGTTAGCACCCAAGGTTGTTGGCCATTGTCCACCATCAGCTCATGTAGTGCTTTCCAGCACTATACAGGGAGACCATCTGTGTACTTGTTTCATCCCAGATTCCATCTGGATCTCTCAATATTCTGCATCAGCAGCATGAGTTGTCTTCAACAATAAGTTCTTACTTATTATTAACTCAGGTGGGTTTTGTTTGTACCAAGTGTTTTAATAGAAGCCTGTCTTTTGCGAGGGTGCGGGTGGCGGGGGGGACTTCATAGGTCTCTCCAATCAACAGCTCAGTGTGGATTGCAACTGATTTCTGGTACTGGGAGTTACAAGCCAGAGACAAATGTTTTAGGGTTAGACTTCATCCTATACTCTCCAGGGCCCTTCTTACCCAACATTCCCTGCATACTCCTGTTGACAGTTGTATCATTTAGCCTGTTATCTAGGAGAAAAGTTATATGAAATGAATTAATTTTGGACTTAATATTGTGTGTATCTTCCCTGGCCTCCCATTCCCCTTTCCTGACAAAATTCCATCCCTATTATCTGACCCTCAGATGCCTGTCAGGTATGCCTGCAACTCAAGGTGTTCTTGGTTAGGAACCACAGATGAGGGAGAACATGCATCATTTGGCTTTCTGTGCTTGTGTGAATTTGCTTAGTATGATTTGTTCCAAGTCCATCTATTTTCCTGCAAGTTTCATTGTATCATGTTTTCTTCCATTGTGTATATGTACCACATCTTCACTATCCATTTAACAAATGATGGGCATCTGGGTTGATTCCAGGTTTAGCTATTGTGAATTGAGCAGCTATAAACATGGTTGAGCAAATATCTCTGCAGTAAAGAGTGTAGCCTTTAGGGTATATTTCAAGTAGAGGAATAACTGGGTCAGATGGTAGATCTATTTTCATCTTTTATAGGAGTCTCAATATTTCCATAGTGGTTGTACAAGTTTTCACTCCCATCAGCAGTGAATGAGGGTTCCTCTTCCCCACATCCTCATCAAGTATTTATTGTCATTTGATTTTTTAAAATATTTTGTTTTTTTTTTTTTTTTTGGAGACACACACACACAGAGAGAGAGATTGAGAGAGAGAGAGAGAGAGAGGAAGACAGAGATGGGCGCGCCAGCAGTGTCTCAGCTTCTGAGAACAAAATCCAGATGTGTGCGCCCCCTTGTGGTCAAGTGTGGCATTGCACCCTTGCATCACTTTGCATCTGGCTAAACGTGGGACCCGGAGACTGGAACCGCTGGAGATTGGAACTAGCGTTCTTAGGCTTATGAGGAAGGCGCCTTAACACCTAAGCCATCTCTCCAGCCCTGCCATTTGTTTTTTAATGATTGCCATCCTGACTGGAGTAAGGTGGAATCTCATAGCTGTTTTAATTTTCATTTCTCTGATGGTAATGGATGTTGAACATTTTCTTAAGTGAGTATTAGCCATTTGTATTTCTTCCACTGAGATTTCCCTATTCTCTGCCTCATTTTAAAAATTATTTTTATTTTTATTTTATTTGAGAGTGACAGACAGAGAAAGAGGCAGAGAGAAAATGGGTGCACCAGGGCCTCTAGCCACTGCAAATGAACTCCAGATGCATGTGCCACTTTGTGCATCTGGCTTACGTAGGTACTGGGGAATCAAACCTTGAACCAAGGTCCTTAGGCTTCACAAGCAAGCACTTAACTGCTAAGCCATCTCTCCAGCCCCTCTGGCTCATTTTTTGAGTGGATTGTTTGATATTTTGTTGTGTCGTTTTTTGAGTTCTTTGCAGATTTTAGATATTAGGCTTCTGTCAGTGGTATAGCTGATGAAACTTTTTCCCATTCGGTGGGTAGTCTGTTGACTCTATTTATGATATGTTTGTCTGTACAAAAGCTTTTAAGCTACATGAGATACTGCTAGTTAAGTGATTGTTTAATTTCTTGGGCTACTGGGGTATTAGTCAGGAAGTTTTGTCCCACTCCTATATCATGGAGCATTCCCCTTATTTTTTTCTTCCAGGCAATTAAGAGTTTTATATCTTATGTTGATATCTCTAATCCATTTGGAGTTGATTTGGGGCCATGGTGAGAGGAGTGGTTCTATTTTCATTTTTCTACATGTAACTATGCAATTTGACCAGAAAAACTTATTGAAGAGTCCTTTCTCCAGTGAATGTTGTTGGCTCTTGTCAAAGATCAAGTAGTTGGGGTTGCTTGAATTAACGGCTGAGTCTTCCATTTTTCCATTGGTCTATATGTCTCTTTTGTACCAGTACCATACTGTTTTTGTTATTATGGCTTTGTAGTATAGCTTTAGATTTGGTATGA
This sequence comes from Orientallactaga bullata, assembly GCA_004027895.1. Lineage (NCBI taxonomy): Eukaryota > Metazoa > Chordata > Mammalia > Rodentia > Dipodidae > Orientallactaga > Orientallactaga bullata. Next base: position 31,998 of record PVKW010003800.1, on the reverse strand, counting down.
GGATACCTCCAGAGGTATTTCTTTTGCTGAGGATATTTTTTGGATATCTGAGGCCTTTTCCATTCCATATAAAATTTGAGATTATTTTTCTATCTCTGTGAAGAACGATGCTGGGATTTTTATTGGTATGCATTGAATCTTAATATTGCCTTTGATAGAATAGCCATTGTCATAATATTATTTCTACATATCCAGGATCATGGAAAATCTTTCCATCTTCTCATGTCCTCCTCAATTTGTTTCTTGAATGATTTTATGTTTTAAGTATCCAGATTTTTCACCTCCTTGGTTAGTGTTATTCCATTGTATTTGATTTATTTTTTGTGGTTGTTGAAAGTGGGACAGCCTCACTGATTTCTTTATATATTTATATTTTGCATATAGCAAGGCTATTTTTGTTTGTAGATGTTGGATCTTGCCACTTTGCTGAAGGAATTAAGCACCTTTAGAAGTTTTATGGTAGAATCTTTTGAGTCACTTGTGTATAGGATTATGTCATATACAAATACCACTAGTTTGACTTCTTCCTTTCCAATTTTTATCCCTTTTATATATTTCTCCTGCCTTATTGCTTGGGCTAGAACTTATAATACTATGTTGAAGGACAGTAGTGAGAGTGGGCACTCCTGCCTTGTGCTAACTCCTTGAGTTTATTTATAACCATTAACTATGATTTGGGATTTAGGTGCTCTTGTGTGCAATTTATATTGTTTCTCTTGTTAATTTCTAGCTTTAATGTATTGTGGTCTGATATGATACAGGAAGTTATGTCCATTTCCCTGAATTTATTGAAGCATGCTTTATACCCTAATATTTGATCTATTTTAGAGAAAGTTCCATGGCCTGAAGAGAAGAATGTGTATTCAGTAGAATTGGGGTGGAATGTTCTGTAGATATCTGTTAAGTCTAATCTTTCTATAATGGTGTTCAGCTCTATTATTTTCCTATTGATTTTCTGCTTGGATGATCTGTCTAATAATGATAGTTGGATATTTAGGTCCCCTACTCGGATGGTATTGGGATTTATTTCTGATTTGTTGTCAAATAGGTTTGGCTTTTAAAGTGTGGTGCATCTGTGCTGGTGAATATAGCTTTATTATTGTGACATCTTCTGTTCAGTTATTCCCTCGATGAGTAAAAAGTGATCTTATTTATCCTTTTTAATGACTTTTGCTTTGAAGTCAATTTTGTCAGATATTAGTATAGCTACACTTGCTTGTTTTTTATTTTCATTTGCTTGGTAAATCATTTTCTATCCTTTCACCCTAAGGGGATGTCTATCTTTAATGGTGAGGTGGGTTTCTTGAAGACTAAAATGTCCATTTTTCTGATCCACCCTGTTAACTTGTGTCTTTTTATTGTTGATTTAAGTCCATTAATATTTAAAGTTATAACATTGAGGTTTGGTTTAATCCTTGCCATAATGGAGGATTTGTGAGGTTTGGTTCTTTGAGCTCTTTCATGCCTGCTCTAGTTTTGGTTACTGTGTTTGTCTTAATGTAGGCTCTTGAGGTGGGTTGTTCAGCTCTTCTGTGTGGAATATTTCCTGAAGTGTTCTGTTTAGGTTTGGCTTTGTGTTCATATAATCACAGAGTTGGCTTTAGTCATGGAAAGTTTTCCTTTCTCCATTTATTGTGACAGATACTTTCATTGGGTACAGTCGTTTGGATTGGAAGCCATAGATTATTAAGCTTTCATGGTTTCCGCTAAAAAATCTGAGGTAACTCTGATGGAATTGTCTTTGTCCATAATGAGTTGTTTTTCTCTTGATGCATTTCACATTCTCTCTTTCTTTTTATTGCTTAGATTTTTAACTATGATGTGCCTTAGAGATTTTCTCCTTTGGTCCTGTCTTTTTGGTGTTCTGTGAGCTTCTTGTATCTGGAAGGACCTATTTTTGTGAGATTGGGAAACTTATCTTCAATAATTTGTGAATGTGTTCTTTTTGCATCTGGTCTGGATCTCTCCCCCTTCTGGTATACCCATGATCCTGATGCTTGGTTGTTTTAGGGTATTCCATAGTTACCTCATATTCTGTTTGCATTTTTTTTGAGGAAAGCCCAATATACTGGCCTTTTTTATGTGTAAGAGAGAGAGAGAGTGAGAGAGAATTGGCATGCCAGGGCCTCCAGCCACTGTAATCAAACTCCTGACATGTGCGCTACTGTGGTAGTTTGATTAGATGGCCCCCAATATATTCAGTGTTTTAGTTTGTAGTTTGTATCTGCAGCCACCTGGCTGGAGGCAATGTCACTGGGCAAATCTTAAGGTGTGATGGTGGGTTTAAAATTTCAGTCTAAAGGTATGCAAAGTGTGCCTAGCTGGAGTTCCTTAGATGTAGTGTGTTGTGTGGCTTTTGGCTTGTGGCTCTCCTCTCTGTGTTTGGTTCTGTGAAAGCAGGCCAGCTTCTTCTGCCATTATGGAACTTCCCTGGGATCTGTAAGCTTCAATATATACCCCTTCCTCCATAACTTTGCCTGGTCTAGAAGTTCATCTCCTCCAACCTAAAAGTTGTCTTCAATAATTTTGTTGAATATGTTCTCTTTACACCTGGTCTGGATTTCTCCCCCTTCTGGTATACCCATGATCCTGATGCTTGGTTGTTTTAGGGTACTCCATAGTTTCCTCATACTCTGTTTGCAACTTTTGATGCAAGCTCAATATATTGGCCTTTTTTATGAGAGAGAAAGAGAGAGGATTGGCATTCCAGGGCCTCCAGCCACTATAATCAAACATGCATCACCTTGTGGGCATGTGAGACCTTGTTGAGGCATTACCTGTGGCATCTGGTTTACAGATTTGGAGAGTTCATCATGGGTCCTTAAGCTTCATAGGTAAGTGCCTTAACCATTCATCTATCTCTCTAGCCATTGCATGATTTTCTGGACTTAGTAAAGTTTTTCTGACTCCCAATCAATTTCTTCTGTGTTGTCTTTCAGCTGACAGGTTCTGTCCTACACATAAGTTACTTTGTTACTTACTGATGTCTTCTCGAGATTTTTTAAAATTTATTTTTATTAGATATGGACATACTTAAGTATGTAAACACCACATGTTGGTACCATCCTTTCCCTCATCCCTGTCCCTTTTCCCATGGGGATCTTTCTGCCTCCTCTTCCATAAAATTCCCTGAGCCATGTTGTATGGATTTTTAAGTCTACTTCAGTGATGAGCTCTTAGGAGCCTCTGGATCTCTGCTTTTGTAGGTGATGAGTGTCGTCAGTGTCTATCTCCTTCACCCTTGTGCCAATATCAGGTTCACCAAGAAAGCAGCACTCTTGCTCATTTCCCCAATGCCTCTGTGGTTTCAGCTGGGGACAGGGTGAAGTGTGTTGTACCAGCTTATATTCTCAACAGTGAATGAGTGTTCCTATTTCTCCACATACTTGCCACCATTTGCTTTCATTTGATTTTTTAAATGTTTGCTATCCTTACTAGGGTAAGGAGAATCTCATAGATGTTTTAATTTGCATTTCCCTAATGGTTAGGGATGTTGAACATTTTCTCAAGTGTGTGTTAGCTATTTGTAATCCTTCCTCTGAGAACCCTATTCAGTTCTCTGCCCCACTTTTGGAGTGGATTGTTTCATATTTTATGGTTTAGTTTTTTGAGTTCTTTGTAGATTCTAGATATTAGGCTTCTGTCAATGGTATAGCTGGCAAAGATTTTCTCACATTCAGTGGGTAATCTATTGGCTCTGCTTATGGTATGTTTGTCTATGCAAAAGCTTTTTAGCTTCATGAGATGCCATTGGTTGAGTGTTTGTTTAATTTCCTGGGCTACTGGGATTTTGTTCAGGAAGTCTTTCCCAGTCCTATATTGTGGAGTTTGCCTCCTATTACTTCTTCCAGTAGTTGAAGAGTTTCAGGTCTTATATTGACTTGATTTTTGTGTATGGAGACATGATTTGGTCTAATTACATTTTTCTTCATATGGTCATCCAATTTGTTTCTGCAGTAGTGGCACACAGGGGTAATCAACTGCTCTCTCTGATTGGGTATGAAGCCCAGTAATTTGTGGGGAACTCATATCTGGTACTGAGAACCAAGCCTATGGCTTAGAAGGTTATTGGCCTAAAGGCAAGTTTTCTTTTTTCTTTGGCTAAAATGAGAGGACATGCCCATCAAAAAAACTCTTATTAATGTCTATGCTTATCCCCTTTGATCCATGCTGCTCTCAGTCTTCATTAGAAGACTTGCTTTTTACAGATGGGAGTGAATACCAGGGAGACCCAAGACCCATCAGGATGACAAGAAAAGAAAGCTGACTGCATTTTACAAAATAAATCATCTCTTGAACATCTGCCAGAGGCAAGGAGATGTTACAGAGGAAGTGACAGATTAAATATGAGTGCTGTTGTCACTGCTAGCCTTCGACCCTCCTCCAGGGAGATAGCAATAGGACACTAAAAAGACTCAAAACTCATTGAAGCAGAAAAAATGAGGCTGCTGAGAGCTCAATATGCAAAGAAACTTATCATATGCCCTCCAAGGCTCAAGGAACACTGCAGAAGAGGGGACAGAAAGAATCTAAAATCCACAGGGTGGGAAGGTTTAAACTGTGGCATTGCCACTCCCCCTCAAAGACTAATGGTGCATTTATGATCACACAGTGAATAACAATAACTTACCATGGAGCAGGACCTCAGTAGAATGTAAGTAGGGGAGACGAAGGAACATGAGAGTATAACCAGATAGAAATATGACCACTATGCAAGTTGTTCATATAATAAAGTTCTCAATAAAAAAGATTAAAAATAGGAAAATATATTTTGAATTGTTAGAAAAAGACTCTAGATTTTGGAACAGTATTAATTTTTATGTGAAAATAATATGTACATTTTAAAGAGCATAGACATAGACTAACAGTCAACTCTAAGTAATTTCCAATTTAATAAAAATATCAAAGTCATATTTTCATTAACTAGTTTACAAATAATATATTTTCAAATTATAAAGGATTTTGTAGCATGGTTTAAGTGACCAAATTTTAGTACTGTTTTTTCACACAAAGCAAGAAGTTTCGGAGAGATTTCATGTGAATAATGAACACTATTATCAATGAACAAATATTCTCAGACTATTAAAGCTATGATCATTTTTAAGCTGTAGTATGAAAAAAGCAGAAAATTTTAAACAACTCCCTGACTCTAGATACTCAGGATTGTCTAGATCATATCTTAATGTGGAAATATGCTTCTTATAATACATTATATTATGTAGATACAATTCCATAATCAATGCAAAAACAAACATTATTTATTTTGCAGGTGCATGTCTGCTATTTTAAGGTCTATTAGAAGTACACGTTCATGGATCGCATGTCTTGAGATGATTATGAGTGAGTGACTATGTGAGCGTATGAACATAGTTTTCTTCCCAACATTTGTGATTGGCTGACTGAACAAATTTGTTACTAAAGAGCACAGGAGACAGATCTTATTTCCCATGAGTCAAAAATAGATTTTAAGTTCTAGATCTGGTTTAGCTTGCAAAATTTGAACTGTTGTATTAGTAATATATTGGCCCATGTTGTGCTTTTCCCTACATCTTATTTCCATAAGAATAATTGGTATGCCTCATGGACCCATACTTTCCAAATTGGGTAGCAGAGAGGTCTGAAGTCACATGATCACTGCATTTATTTAAGCTTTCATAATTGCCTAGAGTTTGAAATGGTCCTATATAATGTGGGCAAGTTGACAAAATGATATAAAATGCATATAACTTCTCACATTTGTCCTCAACACTGGCATCACTCTGTTAAACCAATACTAGAAACAATGATCTGTCACGTTTCATAATATGACTCTGCTTGTTTAACAAGAATCTGCATAGAGTTGGATGTTGCCATGTCAACATCAAGTATGACCTTTGTTGTTGTACATGAAGAGCATAAGTAAACCATAAAATCTATTTTCCTAAGTTTCCTTGGCTTTATGCTTTTAATTTACAATTGGTCAATGAGAAGATCTTTCAGAATCTGGAAGGTAGTGGGGAGAGTGGAAACTACTGTTCTATGAAGGCCCTTGAAATCAGACTTGTGAGGTAACAGAGCCTCCATATGGTTTTCACTAATTGTTTGAAAACTCTCTACATGACTGCTAAGGCTATTAGTAATACTCTTCCACAAATTACAGAAAATCGTTGCTATTTTATACTAGCATATTTTGTAACTTTTATGCAGGGCTGCAAACTTTAACTTTAGTCTCAGTTTTCTAAATATTCTACCAGCAGCTTAAGGACTTTGAGTCTTTCTTCTCTTCAAAAGAAAGTTTAATGTTGTAAATTTCAGTTAAAATGGGTCCTGATAGGAGCAACACTGTGTGAAAAGTATCCCTCCACAGGTTTCCTTCTTATTCACTCTTCCTGGAGAACAAGAATCAAGGAGTGGTAAATATCCAACATATAATGAGACAACTGCCACTGACTATCATCTAACATAAACCAGGGTGTGTTTTTTTTCCATAAGGACATAATGGAAAGATAGAGGCTTTTAAGAATTGGCATTTCAATGTTCTCAGTTTTTCACATTATAATAAGAAAAATAAAATTGGTTATGACAGTAGGATGGTAGACTTTTCTGTCAATAAAAACAGTATAGGTGTATCAGTAAACAAGGGAGATATCTAAATATGTTGAAGAAGAGAAGGCAGACACAACATTCAAACTGTTGTTTCTTTTAACTGAAATTCCAAAGCTGGAAAGACAAAGCTATGGAAACTGAAGATAAGCTAATAGGATCTTATGGTGGCACAACTGGGAAGACAAAGGGAACAGCTTAACGTGCCCTCTCTCTTATTTTTACACAAGTGAGCATACTTGTCCAACACTTTAGTTAGAATGATCCTGTGCTACTGTATGCAAAATAAGCATAACAGCGTCAAAATTTACATAAAATTAATAAGAATTTTAACTCATGAATTGTACTAAATGCATAGAAATTTCTCCACACCAGGTACAAATAAATTATAGTTGCTCCAATTTTATTCTTGGCAAACGGACTATAAAACAATATATGTAATTAGGATCAAAGGTTAATTAATTCAGTCATTTTTTAACACTGGCATCTATTTATGTTAACAAATGACATATTCTTAATTATAATAGCTACACAAGAGAGACATTTCCAGTAAATTTCCATGTATTTGTATATGTCATATCTTTCTTCATTGTCCCCTTGGGTCTTTATTTTCCTTGTGTATCTTACAAGGATCATCTTAAGTGATGATTCCTTGAAGAAAGTGACTTTTATTGTTCAATATATTCAACTCTCTGCTGTACTTTTATAAGCTCACCTATGTTGTATAATAATTTATCATATACAGTGTTTGTCTCTGCTAGGGTAAACTATATAGGATACCTAAGAGCAATGACCGTTATTTGCAGTTGATATGTATATTGAAATAATTAGTGTATCTAGGAAAGTTAACTGGTATTAAACATTCAAATAAAAATTATGAGAAAGGAATTATTAGAAAAAGGTATAATTAATATTCTGGATAAAATAAAAAGTTTCTCTTATTATTAAGATCTACTTGAAAAATACAGAGGGGTGCCGAGAGACCTTGTAAATTAATTAGTCAAGGATAGAAATTCAAATTTCTCTCCACTCAAGAAGAGACTGAGCCACTTAATACTCATGAAGAAGATTGGCACATCATTTGTGATGAAGGAAGTGAAAATCATATTCAATTGCTCATTGCTGTTACAGCAGCATGTTATATATGTCCAAATTTTGTTGCATTGTTTGGAAAAGAACACAATCTCTGAAGCATACGTCTGAAAGCTTCCTTCACCTGCTGGTTCCTTAGGGTGTAAATGAAAGGATTTAGTACAGGGGCCACAGAAGTGTTGAGCACAGCCACACCTTTGGTGAGACTCACCCTATCCCTCGCTGATGTTTTCATGTACATGAAGATGCAGCTCCCATAAGTGATAGAGACAACAACCATGTGTGAGGAGCAGGTGGAAAAGGCCTTAGTTCGCTGCTGAACAGAAGGGAATTTTAGGATGGTTTTGATGATGAAAGCATAGGACAGGATCACTAAGAACAACGTGATGGCAAGTGTCATCACAGCTAAGAGAAAAGCCATCCATTCTATGAAGCGTGTGTCTGTGCAAGAGATCTGCAGGAGAGGAGACACATCACACAGAAAATGATCTACAGCTTTGGAAGCACAGAACTTGAGCTTGAGTCCCAAGAGCAAAGGGGGGAAGATGACTAAGAAAGCAGTCAGCCAAGAGCTGAGCACCAGTTGGTAGCACACCTTGCTGTTCATGATGACTGGGTAATGCAGGGGTTTACAGATGGCCACATAGCGGTCATAGGACATGGCAGCCAGCAGGAAAAACTCTGTGCCTCCTAATAGAATATGAAAGAATAATTGAGTTGCACAACAATTATAGGAAGTTGTTTTGTTTCCAGTGAGCATGCTTATTAGGAACCGTGGGATGCTAACTGTGGTGAATGAAATTTCTAAGAAGGAGAAATTTCGGAGGAAGAAATACATGGGAGTCTTGAGGCGGGGATCCAGCAGGGTGAGGAGGATGATGACTAAGTTCCCCATCACACTCAAAATGTAATTTAAAAATAGAAACAGGGAAATTGCAATCTGTAGCTGAAGGTCATCTGTCAGTCCAAGCAAAATGAACTCTATCTCCCCTGAGTTGTTCTTCATTCCTTTTTTTGTCCAGCTAAATCTACAGAAAATAATAAAAATTATTTTCACACATAAAAATATATTTTACCTTTTCAGCCATAGAAATTTCCATACTTCAAAGAATATATACTATACATTTATGCTTCCTAAATTCAACTTAGTGTTCCCCATTTCATACAATATTTATAAGAATCAAATTCTCTTATTCAGATTAGAATAATTCCTACTTTCCAATTTATAGGAGACATGCCAGTCTTTTGAAATGTAGTTCCACTATTTCTTTAGTGTTTGTGTGCAGCCCATCTTTCAAATACTCTATTCCAACAAGATGTTCAGATGTTAGTATTCACTATATCACTAAAATATGGGTTTGTCACTTGAGTCACATAATTATTTAAGGAATGACTTTATTCATAATAAGCACAACAAGTATTAATTTAGTGATACATTTAGTAAAATAGGAAAATCCTTAGAAGGAATACTTCCAAGGGAAAAATAATGCTTGAGGGTATAAAATAATCATCCACCTTATAAATGTGGTTTAATCACATGAAAGTGATGCTTAGAGAATGTATTAAAACATGGGAATATAGCACACTTACCATGATATATACTGTCCTCTTATGACTTCCCAGTACAGTTCTATGTTTTATATCAGACTGAATTGGTGAAAATTATGTTATAAAAAAAAAGTAACATGGATAAGTTACATTTAGAAAAGTGATGTTTCAGATTCACACTGATCTACTTTATGCCTTTCAATTGAACCTATTCTACATGTAGCCTGTATTTCTGAATAACGATTTAGTTTAAACAATCTAACAAGAATATAATCCCATTGGTATAGTAACCTTATTTCTTTTATGTGAGTATTTAGAAAACCCATAAAATGTGGGCAATTCACTTTTTTGCACAATGTGCATGACATAAGATAGCACATCATTCCCTGAAAAATTTTGGATATTTTAAAATAGAACCTTGTGCATGTCTACATTTGTCATTCTAAACACACAACTAAAAGAAATAACTAGATCATGTCAATTACCAGATGAATTCACCTGTTCATTTTATTTGGTGAGTAAAACTTCAAGAAACCCATTAGCTGAGTAGTTTATTTGTCTTACATTTATAATCAGTTCTTGGAATATTGAGCCATACCTTCTAATCATAATTTATTTGTGGCTTATGTTATTGATTTCTAGATCTGCCAAAGTAACTCACAGTGAACAATTTCATTTTGTTGCATTTGTAGTTTTAAAAATCCTCTCTCTGATGCTACTTAGGTGAGATACCAATTACTTCCAAATATGTTTAATTTGGAATTGTTTTTTAAAATTTGTTTATAGATGGAAAAAATATTTTATCTCTGAGTTATAAACTAAAAACACATGTAGAGTCTAAGGGTAAGTGGTTTTAGAAACAGAGAAATCTAAAAATGCTTAGGATATGATATGAGAAGGCAAGCATCAAGTAAAGATAACAAAAATACAATAAATGAAATTTTTCTAAATTACAGAAATCTATAGTAGAAATCTTTAGATATTAAAACTATAGATGTCAATATATAGACATCAATAATAAAGGAAAATCTTTTATTGTCAAAAATGCGTCCATTACTAAACATACTTCTTTGCTCATTTCCTAATTTATACTAACAACGTGAGTATATTTTAAGTGTACATTATCTAGAAAAAAATAAAAGACCTATATGATTAATTTCAAACTCATAATAGCTGGTAGGACTTCTATTCAGTCAAATTTGAATATGAAATTTTTCAACCAACATAATTATATTAAAATGTTAGACAAAGAAGCAGTCAAATAAATCCTAATTTTTCTCTTTATTGATAATTTTGTATGCAAAGTTTACTATTCTTAATACTGTGAATTCATTGTGTAAAACTGGTAAGTTTAAATGTAAAAAAATATTTCCATACTTTTATTTGGAAAGGGTCAAATTAAGAAACTATTCAGAAGTCATGGCTTTAGAATTGTAGTTACATTTAAGCTGTTAGAGCTTTTAGAATTTTTATTTATTTATTAGAGACAGAGAGAGGGAGAAAGAGAGAGAGAATGGGCATGCCAGGGCCTCTAGCCACTGCAAACAAAGTCCAGACACATGTTCCGCCATGTGCATCTGACTTACGTGGGACCTGGAGAGTCAAACCTAGGTCCTTAGGCTTCTCAAGCAAGTACTTTATCCACTAAGCCATTGCTCCAATCCTAGAGCTTTTTGTTTACAAGTCCTTAGTGGAAAGAATATGAATATATGAATATGAATATATATATATATATATATATATGGACTTCAAAGGAAAAATTCTTTCTTGGGTATTCTTACATCACAATAAAATAGTGACAGCCATTTTAAAATGGACATTATGAAAGTTCATTTTTTATGTATTGAGGATATTAAAACTGTTTCTAAAGAATAAATTATTCTTTAAAAGTAGAGAAGATAAAAGTATGAAGAACAAAAAACGTGATTGATAAATGAGAAGTCTTTCAAGTGTTATGCACAGAAATTGAAGAATCTAAAAGCAGATGATAGGCTGGAGAGATATATGGCTTAGCAGGTAAGGCATTTGCCTGCAAAGCCAAAGGATCCTGGTTTGACTCTCCAGGACCCACATAAGCCAGATGCACAAGGTGGCGCATGTATCAGGAGTTCGTTTGCAGAGGCTGAAGGCCCTGGCACTCCCATTCTCTCCCTTTCTCTCAACTAAATCAATTATATATATATATATATATATATATATATATATATATATATTATAAATAGAAAGAGATGAAGACATCAGACAATATTCCAGGCTGAGTAATCAATAATATATATATATATATATATATATATATATATATATATATATATATATATAATTATAAATAGAAAGAGATGAAGACATCAGACAATATTCCAGGCTGAGTAAGGAAAGAACAGCTATGGCTCAGTTGTTTTGGCTAGGAAATAATAACTAAATGATTCTTATTTTGTTGTTTCTGATGAATCATATAAGTATCAGAAAGGACCATGCATCACTGTCCAGTGCTCATTAGCCTAACATGTTAAATGGCTGAGATATTGTCTTATAAAATGTTCACATTTACACAAATCACCGACACACATGCATAATTACACAGTAGAATTTCATCCCATCAAAGCTCAGATTCGTCCTGTGACAACAATCACATGTACCATGTATCCTACCAATAGGCACATAAACACATCTCCAAATAAAATAATGATAAGATAATAAGTGTAGTTATGTTTACTTTTGTTAGCTATTATTAAAAGTTATAAAATATTAATGTTGCAAGGCTCTTTGGTTTCAAATCATGATTACAAGTTACATTGAAAACACTAACCCTTTGATAGTTTAGCAGCTGCATTAATAAGTTATATGCACATGACCCATGCTTCTTCTCGTGTACCCATCATACCCTAACACTAAAAAGTGATTTAAATGTTCTCTCAGAGATAATATTTTGCCCAATTGACTGCATGTTATGAATGTGTTAAATCATCCTCTTCTAAGGTTTACTATAATTCACTTATCCAACATAACCTGACATGTTGTAAGCATTGCTAAATGTAACATAAAGGGTAATGTGAAAATGAACTATCTTATTCAGTTGGCAAGATTTATGTATTTGGTGCCTTACATGAAAGTCTAATGAGAACAAACAATTCTCAGGATAACTGAGATCCAAAACATCATTTCCTAAGGGACTGCAAAATTATATGACACACAAGTGCCTTTGATGGAATTAAATACTCACAGATGCATGCACACTTGCACTAATTTTACTTTTTTTTGTTTGTTTTGGTTTTTCAAGGTAGGGTTTCACTCTGGCCCAGGCTGACCTGGAATTAACTATGTAGTCTCAGGGTGGCCTCAAACTCACAGCAATCCTCCTACCTCTGCCTCCCAAGTGCTGGGATTAAAGGCATGCGCCACCACACCTGGTTCTAATTTTACTTTTACAGTCCCCTTTTAAACTATGCTTATAGAGAATTCACAGTGGATTTGTATGTGTATGTGCATATGTGGAGCACAGAGATTGGTTTCAGGTGTCTTCCTTGGCCACTCTCAACACTCTCAGTTGACTGAGGCACCATCTCTAATTTGAGCTCAGAGCTCAACAATTCAGCTTGTTTATTTAGCCATCTTGCCCAGGGCATCCCTTATCTTTGCCTCCTGATTACTGGGTTACAGTCGTTACACCACACCCACCAGCTTTATGTAGGTTTGTGGGTCTGAACTTAGGTCCTTATGCGGGTCTTAATTTTTGCATTGCATGTGCTTTATCCCTTGAGCCATCTCCCCAGCCTGTATACAGGGGTTTTAATACCTGATAATCATATCTCCTCACTACAGTTTTTTTTTAGTGCTTCCTTAAGGCAGTCCTTACAAAATGATTTTCTATTTATACTGAAAGATCTTCAGAAATAAGCTTGTTAACTAAGGGTAAAAATAAACAATGTGGGCTGGAGAGATGGCTTAGCAGTCAAGGCACCTGCCTGCTAAGCCTAAGAACGCTGGTTCCAATCTCCAGCGGTTCCAATCTCCAGGTGCCACGTTTAGCCAGATGCAAAGTGACTCAAGGGCGCAATGCTGCACTTGACCACAAAGGGGCACACGCATCTGGATTTCATTCACAGCAGCTGAGAGACTGCTGGCAGGTCCATCTCTGTCTCCCTCTCCCTCTCTATCTCTCTCTGTGTCTCTCTCCAAAAATAAATAAAATAATAATAATAATAAATTTTTAAATAATCAACAATGTATGTTTGTTTTATTAGGATTGTATCACATATTTTGTAAAAAGAGTAAAAATTCGTTGTTTTATAAAATAAGTCTATTTAAATGCAAGGAGTTATTGGCCCTTTCCTACCTTTAAGGAGTATAAAAATGATTTTTAAAAATAAGAAGCTAATTCTGAACATATGTAATCAGGAAAATAATATCTAATTAAGAGATAAGAATATAAATCCTAAATTAATGAAACGAGAAGTCAAAAACAAAAGGGAGGAGGATAATGGAGACACCACTATTTGTGTAAAATTACAATAATATACATAAAAATAATAAAAAATAAAAAAGTAATGTGCAGAGCATCTCAAAAAAAAAGTATATAGTACATGCCTCAGATATAAAAAGATTACAAGAGACCACCTGGCATTAAGAATTAAAGAACCTAGAGGGCTGGAGAGATGGCTTAGTGGATATGGTTTTGTCTGCAAAGCCAAAGGACCTCAGTTCGATTTCCCAGGACCCACATAAGCCAGATGCACAAGGTGGCACATGTGTATGGAGTTCGTTTGCAGTGGCTGGAGTCCCTGGCATGCCCATTCTCTCCCTCTATTTCTTGCTCTCTCAAATAAATATTTTTTTAAAAAAAAGAATGACCTAGAGAAAATGGACACATTCCTAGACCCATATAAACTGCTCAGACAGAATCAAGAATTCTCAAGCCTGAACAGACTAATGACAAAAAAAGGGATTGAAGTACTGGCCAAAAAATCTCCCAACCAAGAAGATACAAGATAAGGTATTTCCACAGAACAATTCTATCAATATTTAAAGAAGAATTAACACTCTGTCTCCTTAAATACTTTGAAGAATTAATAGAGTGAACACTTCCAAATTGATTTTATAGTCTCAGCAGTACTTTGATTCAAACTTCAGGATGTTCCATTTATATCTATCAAAATCTGAAACCAAGTTCAGCTTTTAGTGATATTGAGAATGCAATGGAAATGTGATGCCAGTGAGTAAAGTAAGAAAAAGTACACCTATAATTAAATTTTGCATATTACAACAAAATTTTTAAAATAAATATATTTTATAATATCAAGATACAGGAATATATTTTAGGAAAAAAGAAAAGTTAGGATAAGAAATATAAAATTCAGGAAAACATGTTTGAAATTGTTTAGAAAAAGACTTCAGGTTTCAGGTTAGTCCATAACTTATGTGAAATTGATATGCATGTTTTAAAGAGACTAATGGGGCTGAAGAGATGGCTTAGGGGTTAAGCACTTGCCTGCAAAACCTAAGGACTCTGGTTCGAGGCTCAATTCCCCAGCACCCACTTAAGCCAGATGTACAAGGTGGCACATGCATCTGGAGTTCATTTGCAGTGGCTAGAGGCCCTGGTATGCCCATCTCCCCCCACCTGGCCTCTTTCTCTGTCTTTCTGTTGCTAATAAATAAACAAAAAATTTTTAAAGAGACTAATGATATCAATATTAATAGAGTTAACCTTAATTTTTTACTATAAGTATATTAAAATTATGTCTCCATTAGAAAATTTAGGAATAAAATTTTAAAACATTTTTGAGGGGGAGATAGAGACAGAAAGCACAGGAATGCCCTGGCTGGAAACAAACTGCAAACACATGTGCCATTTTGTGTATCTGTTTTTATGTGGATACTGGGGAATTGAACTCAGGGCAACAAGCTTTACAAGCAAGCACCTTTAGCTGCTGATCCATCTCCCAGCTAGAAATAAAAAATTTTATTTTGACAAGGAACAATTTTGTTTCCCTGTTAAATTCAAAGTGTATATTTCTTATTTTTTCTTTTTTTTATTTCTACTAATATCTACAAGGAAATTTATGACTGCACTGTAGAAATATAATTTAGTATATCTTATTTTCTATAATTTTGTCTAGGATTTGGAAAGGTGAGGTTACCAAGGAGCAATACTTGCCAGGACTCCTAAGATTATAGAACATGCCAGTACATAATCTGGAAAAAAGGTGATGAATGATTTTCTATAGAAGTAAGATGTTTGATTTTCACATTAGTAATAAATCTCCACTTGCCCTTTCAAGTAGGATATATGATATATCTCTGCTTCTTCTTTAAGGAGCAGGTGCTGTATTTTAATATTTCACTCTAAAAATGGCACAAATAACTTTCACATTTGAAACTTTAAAAATTACAATTAAAAGAAAAGATTCACAGTTTACAAAAATGAAATGTGAAAAGTACAATATACAAATGCACACGAAATAATGAAAATAGTCATGAGATAAGATATGTATCTGTGAAAATACTATCTATTGTATATTAATAATTAAAATTATTTTCATAACTCAGAAATTTGAGTTTCCAAAAGATTGTGATCTATAGCAAGAAAATCTCATTAAGAGGATTGGATTTTTACATTATACTGGATTCATGGTAGGAAGTATACCTATGTATGTATATGTTTATTTCTTTGTCAATCAGTATATATGTACATTGTATACACACATACATTCATAAAAATATATATGTGATGTGTACATCAGATAAGCATGTTTTGAATATAAGAAATATTTTGAGTTAGCATTACTTTTACTTAGTAATCATTGACAAGTAATTTCTAGTAAGGCTAAAAATATCTTAAATAAATCAAAGAATTTGAGGGGATCTTAAAACATCAATATATATTGCATTTCCTTGTTAACTGTCAAGGTAAATTTGTAAGAATAAAACATTTTACTTTAACCATGACTAAAATATTTTAAAAATATAAAAGAAATTGAATCATGAAAATAGTAAATGATTATTTTCCATGTAATGTTTTAAAATATTACTCATGTATATATAAGTGTATATAAAATATATATATATATATATATATATATATATATATATATATATATATACATTTTAAAGATGAGCATCAAGAGTGATAGATAACATATATTATAATTTTTATTTAATTTCTTTCAGTAGAATACATACTCTCTCTCTCTCTGTCTCTGCCTGTCTGTTGCTAATAAATAAATAAAAAACTGAACACCCCCCAAACCTCCAGTCAATAAATAAGCTAATGAAATGAACAGGCAATTGTCAAAAGAAGAACATTTTTTAAAAAAAATCTTCCATGTCCTTAGCCATTGGAGAGTTGCAAATGGAAACAAAATTTAAGATTCCATCTCACCCCAAATAGAATGGCTATCATGGTGCTAGGGAAATGACGCAGTGCCTGCAAATCCTAATGGCCTGTCCTCAAGTCCCTAGTACTCACATAAAGCACAAAGTAGTATATGCATCTGAAGTTCATTTGCACTAGCTAGAGGCCCTGGTGAGCCCATTCTCTCTTCTTCTGTTCTCTCCTCTCCTTCTCCGTCCACCCCCCTCCTTGCAAATAAAAAGAAATTTTAAAAACCAATGATGATAAATGCTGGTAATGATATGTAGAGAGGGTAATCCTTCTGCACTATTGATGGAAATGTAAACAGTTAAAGCCACTATAAAGATCATTGCTAGGGTTTCTCAAAAGCCAAAAATTGAACTAACATATCACCCACTGCTAAGCATACAGCCAAAGGACTCTAAATCCTAACACAGAGATGCTTGTATACCTATGTTCATTGTTGCTCTATTTACAATAACTAGGAAATAAAAGAAACTTAGATGCCCATCAACTGGTGACCTGGTAAAGAACAATGTGGTATATATACAAAACAAAATTTTATTAGGCTGTAAAGAAAAATACAAAATTATGAAATTTTCAAGAAAATGGATGAAGTAAGACCTGGAAAGACAAACTCAAAAAGTTCTCTCTCAAACGTGATCCTAACTTTAAATGTGTGTGTGTGTGTGTGTGTGTGTTTATGTAAATAAGAAAAGATGAGAAAGGGTATAGGCCATGAAGCTAGGTAGAAGACTATCAGAGGGGAAGAAGAGTTACTGAAAAAGTTTGTGAGGGCAAAAGATCCCATGTGATATAACAGTGGAATGGGGGCTGGAGAGATGGCTTAGTGATTAAGGCGCCTGCCTCCTAAGACTAAGAACGCTGGTAACAATCTCCAGCAGTTCCAATCTCCAGGTCCCACGTTTAGCCAGATGCAGTGACACAAGGGTGCAATGCCGCACTTGACCACAAGGGGGCGCATTTATCTGGATTCGTTCGCAGCAGCTGAGACGCTGCTGGCGCACCCATCTCTGTCTTCCCTCTCTCCCTGTGTCTCTCTCCAAAAAAAAAAAAGGTGGAATGGTAGCACGGCATGGTGGCACATGCCTTTAATCCCAGCATTTGGGAAGGAGGCAGAGATAGGTCAGCCTGGGCTAGCGTGAAACCCTACTTCAAAAAAACAAAAAAAAAAGTTCACAAAAGTGGAATGGAGGCAGTGGGGGATGTTACAGAGGTGGAAAAGTAAAATAATAATAGAAAAATACTAAAATGAAATACTTTATATGCTAAAGTAACTTTAAAAGAATTTAAAAAGAACCTAACATCATACACAGGAAACTGTTGCATTCAGCTACTGCATGTATAATCAAAAGTTTGTCCAATTCAGAAAAATCAACTTAGGACCGGAGAGATGGCTTAGTGGTTAAAGCACTTGCTTGCAAAGCCTAAGGACCCAGGTTTGATTCCCCAGTACCTATGTAAACCAGATGCCCAGGGTCACACATGTGTCTGAAATTCACGTGCAGTGGCTAGAAGCCCTGGTGTTCCCATTCTCTCTCTCTCAACTAAACAAATAAAATTTAAAAATATTTTTTAAAATTATGTAAAAGAAGGGCAGGGGGAGGGTCAATCAAAATTCAAGATAGTCTGAATAAGACTTATGTACACCTACTTTTTTGAATAATGGCATATCCAGAAGCTATAGATTGTTACTAGAAAATTTTCAGTGCCTGGGATGGGATACCTTTCAGTGAGTTGTTGGCCAAGGAGGTCCCTGTAGCCTCCAAAACATTAAAGGCTATTGCCAAGGCCTTTGGTTTCCCTTGAGAAACACATGGTTGCTGAAGACATCTCTTGCCTGAGAGGCAAGGTCTCTGAGAAAGCAAGATGGTGCTGAGCAGAAAACCTTCTCCCTGCAGACCAGCCAACTGAAACCTGGAAAAAGCTGCACTGCATGTAGCTGTATGGGAGACAGAAGTCATCAGCAGTGAAAACAGTGGACACTGGAAAGTTCAAGTTTGGCCAGACAGGCCCAATGACCGAACGGGTATAATAGTGGCATGTCTGCTCTAGGGGAAACCAACTGCTCCCTAATTGGACTGAAGGCCCTCTTTATGGGAGGGAATACATGCATGGTACTGAAAAAAACTAATAAAAAGACTATGGCAGGGGAGGTCATGAGCCTTAGGGGTATAAAGCCTGCTCTTGTCTGGCTAAATGTATATATTATTCTCACCAAGATGCCCTGAAAGCAGTACACTTAATGTTCATATTCACATATTAACACTACTCTCACTTCTGGTTAGAGAAGCTTCTCTTTTCAGATGGTGATGACCACTGGGATGACCCAAAAGGCAACATAGTGCTGAGAAGAAGGGATGGAGGAGTGCCCAGCACTGAAACATCTCTGTCACACCCTCCAAGGCTCAGGGACCATTGTGGAAGAGGGGGCGGAAAGAATGTAAGAGCCAAAGGGAGGGTATGACTCCTTACAATGCAACTGTACAGACAGAAATTAGCCTCGATATCCATGACCTTGCAGTGCCTAGCAATACCTTCGCAAGACCCTCACAATAGGAGAAAAAGATGACATCAACTTAAAAGAGAGACCAATGGAGAGGGGGAGGGGATATGACTGAGAGTGGAGTTCTGAAGGGGAGTGGGGGGAGGGGAGGGAAATATCATGGTTTATTTCTGTAAGTATAGAAATTGTCAATAAAAAATTTTAAAAATTAAAAAAAATTTTTTAAATCAACATTGAGCTCACCTCAGTGACACAGCTTTCACTTCAGTAATGTGCTTATAAAACATAGGTTTTTCTCTTGTCCAGAGGTGAGTAAATCTTATTGCCAATTTACACGTGGCATGTCAGTCACTTGAAATGTGGTTCCTCACTTTAATTAGTGTTCATATGTGCCCCATCTATCAAATAATTTTTTCCATTAGTTTAGTGTTTAATTTCACTAGTACTTCAAGTTACTTGCCACTTGGATAACAATAGTTTAAAATAATAGTCCAATAACAATATAATCCTACTAGTAAAGTATATTCGTTTCTCTTATGTGACTAATTAGCAAACCCATAACATACAAGCAGTGCTCTTTAGTCCATACAATTTACAAGAGTTAAGATAACACATCATTTCCTGAAGAATTTTAGATATTTTTAAAATATTTTATTTATTAATTGAAAGAGATAAAGAGAAAGGGCGGAGAAAGAGAAAATGGGAGCCCCAGGGCCTCTAGCCACTGCAAACGAACTACCACCTTGTGCATCTGGCTTACATGGGTTTTGGGCATTGAAACCTGGGTCTTTAGGCTCCATAGGCAAGCGCCTTAACTGCTAAGCCATCTCTCCATCCCTAGATATTTTAAAATAGAACCAAATTACATACTTAGAGCAGTCTACATTTGACATTTAAAACACACATCTATAAAAGCATACCCAGACCAAGCCAATTATAAGAATACATTGACCTGTACTATGTTATTCAAGAGCAAAACCTCCACACACCAGTAGGCTGAGTGAGGTCGTTTTCTTTATTCATGACACATGGTAAGTAATTGCTGGACTGTTGAATGAACTACACTCCCAGACCATAATTTCTTTTATGGCCAATTATATTGATTTTCAGGTATTTCAAAGTAAAATTCAAGGGATAATTTTATCTGGTTTTCTCTTGAAGATTTCCAACTACTGTCTGCAGTGTTTTTATTGAGGTTGTATCAAATTTTAGTAAATGGTACAAAATTCATATTTTATAAGTATAATTCTATTAAAATACAAAGAATGATGTCCCTATGTAGCTTTAAGGAGTACATGAAATATTTTCTGTATCCCAAAGTAAAGGTTTTGATTCAGAACATAATTAATCAACAAAATCACATCTAATCTGATTAAGAGATAAGAGGTAAAATATCAAATGCATGAATTAACTGGAGAAAATGGACAGATCTTCAACACTTAGAAACCACCAAGACAGAAACAAGAAGAATTTACAAGCCTGATCAGAGTAATTACAAATCATTAAATTACTGGTCAAAAAATTCCCAACCAAGAAGAGCTAAGATTAGATGTGTCTGCCAGGATATTCTAATATATATATATATTTAAAAGAGAATTGCTACCATTGCAAGTGCAATGAACACTTCTAAACTGTTTATAAAAGGTGAGCAGTACTCTGATTCAAAAGCTAGAATGTTCCATCATTGATTGTTGTGATATATATATATATATATATGTGGCAATATTTGAATATTTAAGTTATATATTTAGGAAAAAAGAAAAGTAATGACAAGTAATAGAAAACTAAGGAAAGTATATTTGTAAATTTTCAGAGAAAAAGACTTCAGGTTTCAGGGTAGGATATAATTTTATGTGTAATTGAAAGATGTTTTAAAGAGGTTAATGTTAACATGAGTTAACCTTAATTATTTTGATATAATAAAAATATAAAAATGATATTTTCATGAAGGAATTTTAGACCTTTTAAGAACGTAAGATTATTAATATGCTCAGTGAACAAGTCATGGTTTTTAACATAACAAGTTTTTTTTTTTGGGGGGGGGGCAAAAGCTAATTTCCAGCAATCAATTGTCTGTGTAAATCAACTGTCAAATTACAATGACTTTTCTAGGATGGATGCCCATGATTTACTGAAAGACTAAAGCAGCTTGAAGGAGGTAACGAGGGGACTTAGGTGATCACCTCTGCTTTGGAATGAAAAATAATGTTCTTCTAAAAGTCATACTTCAACTGTGTACTTAGGAGGCTGAGGACAGACTAAGTAGGAAAACTACTTCAGAATAGCTCAGAGATAGCTAAACTAAGTGATTTAACTTGGACAGTATGCTTTAACCAAACTTATCCTCACTGATGCATGAGAGAATCAAAACTATTAACTGAGAACCAGAGGGATCATAGTTAAACAACTGCAATATAGGTTAAGTGATAGAAAACACCAGCCAAGGTGTGTGGCTAGCAGAGCCATTCTAAGTCAACAGCTATGGATACAAGTCAAAGATGCATGGAGGAGGCCATGACTCTCCCCCGCTGAGCAAGCAGGGATGAAATGACCTCAGGTGAGCCAGGGTAGACATATCAAGAGAATGAGGCCCCTCTCTGGCTTAGTCTATGATGAGCCCAGAAAATTAACAATCTTAATATTCTCACCACAACCCAGGCGCAGGTCTTCTAAACCAGAAACCCTGTAGCAGCCTCCCCTTCATGGACCCCGCCCACTATATTCAGGAGCCTTAGTCTTTCCTGCTCCTTTCTTAACAAAGTTGCTTTGGTTTGCTGTGACTCTTAACCTTCAGCAGTGACTCAGATCCACTTCTGGTGATGGCTGATTTTTGCCACACCTTAGTCTCTGGGTCAGCACATCCGGTCAAGAGAAAGGCCCTGTGGCCTCTAAAGAATGTGCACCATTACTACATTGTTTCTGTTGTATGTATGCAAACACATGCATGGTTCTGTTGTATGTATGCAGACACATCGTCTCTTATATTATGCACACATAAATGTTTCATTTTATGTGCTTTAAACATTTCTAAAACTCAGATAATGTTGTAGAGTTAAGTATACTCTCTTATAATGACATAAAACATAGTAAGGAAAATAGCAGTTAATTGTCTAACCCTTTTCTCAAATTCACATTTATAAACCAAATATAATATGCAATACCCAACACAGATTCTCAAGAAATCTGTCTAGTATTCCAGTTATGTACAATATATATGCTTTTCTCTGAATTTATTTTACTCCATTCCTTTAGTATTGTGTTCTAACATATTTTCACCACTCAAAATTCACAGGCCCCAGGGTTCTTTGTCCCCATGCATAGATAGCTGAGTTGCAAGCGGGGTGTGAGTTGAGACCTGGACTGACGGGATACTGAGCAGCTGGGGATGAGCCAGCTGAGAGTGAGCAAGCATGGGTGCCCATCCAGGAGTCAGCAACCACATAGATTCATCGTTTTTGAGTGGCTTGGGACATGCACAAAAGCCCAAAAGCAAAGCCTTGATTCCTACGACCAAGACTCCAGGAGTGTACAACAGACCTCTATTATAGGAGACCTAGGACAAGGGTTGAAGCCTTGTGATTCTAACTCTGATAAGTGCTTTTATTTTTTCTCAATCACCTTCCACACAGCTTATACACATTTTGCTGTCTGCCTCTGTTTGAACAGTATCACTACACATTTATCCACTGCTATCCACAAGGACCAAAAACTAGGAATCAGGGCTGGAGAGATGGCTGAACAGATAAGGCACTTGCCTGCAAAGCCTGATGAGCCATGTTTGATTCCCCAGGAACCATGTAAATACAGATGGACAAAGTGGGGCATGCATCTAGAGTTTGTTTGCAGTGGCTAGTGCCTTGGCACACCCATTCTCTTTCTCACTCTGTCTGTCTCTCTTCTCTCTCTCTCACTCTCTTTCTCTGCTTGAAAATAAATAAATATATATCAATAAATAAATAAAATACTTAAAAATTAGAAATCTGATTTACCATATTTGACTTTTGATCAAGGTATTCATTACATATGTGAACTGGTGCTTCCATGAAGTGGGAAGGTGAGGATGACAAGGAAAATACTTACCTTGACTCCAGTAAACTATATATTAGGGCAGTGACTAACATATAAATATGCTGAAGAATCTTCTGCAGAAGCTTGATACACGATGTTCATGTTAATTATGTCTAGTTATAAATCTACACTCATCCTCTCAAGGGAGACACCTGGCAGACAACTGCTTTTCTCTAAGGAGTTGATGTTGCTTTTTTTTTGGGGGGGGGGGTTCAAGATAGTGACTCACTATAGCGGAGGCTGACCTGGAATTCTCTCTGTAGTCTCAGGGTGGCCTCGAACTCTTGGCAATCATCTTACCTCTGCCTCCCAAGTGCTGGGATTAAAGTGTGTGCCACTATGCCCAGTTTGATGCTGCCTTATAACATTGCAATCCTCACATAAATAATTCTCACTTTTGAAATTAAAACATTGTTATAATAGAATAAGTTTAAATAATGAAATATATAAAGAGAAATACAGACAATGTACGTAGAGTATGAAAAAATCATGAACTTAGATATGTTCCTATGGCAATACTATCATAGTATTTTTAAAATTTATTTATTTATTTGAGATAAAGAGGCAGGGAGAGAGAATGGGCACACCAGGGCCTCTAGCCACTGCAAAGGAACTCCAGATGCATGTGCCACTTTATGCTTCTGGCTTTACATGGGGTACTGGGGAATTGAATCAGGGTCCTTTGACTTTACCAGCAAGAGTCTTAACTGCTAAGCCATCTCTCCAGCCCCTATCAAAGTAATTTTTAAAATATGGTCATTGTATCTATATATGCACATTTCACACTTATATGGTTCATATGTAAGTCCAATGAGCAATTTTTGAAAATATTAAATCCATTGAGTTAACATTATTCTTATTTGGCCATCATTTGCAGCTAGGTTAAAGAATAGCCTAAATTAAACCAGGAAGTTTGAGTAATATAAAACATCAATGATATAATTATATTAAATATCATTAGCAATTTATAAGTTAAACCAATAGATTAACACATTTTATTTTCCCCATGATTAAAATATTTGTAAAATATTAATATACCTTTAGTCATAAAAATGATTATTTCTGGGATAGAAAGATGGCTTAGTGGTTAAGATGCTTTCCTGTGAAGCCTAAGGAACCAGGTTCAATTCTCCAGTTCTCACATAAGCCAGATGCACAAAGTAATATATGACTCTGGAGTTGGTTTACAGTGATGGGAGGCCCTGGCACACCCATTCTCTCTCTCTATCTGCCTCTTTCTCTCTCTCTCTCTCTCTAATAAATAATAAAATAAAATTATTCTTGCCATGGAATAATATCTATATGTATATCCATATCTACATATGTAAGTTTTGACATACATCATACATTTTCAAAGATGATAATCTGCTAAAAATTATTTTTCAATTGTCACTGGGGATCAAACTCATTCTTCTTGTGGGTCCTTTACTATTGGGTGGTACTCCTAGTCACAACTTGAATTATAGTAAAAAGGGGAAAATGCATTGAAATTCTAAGCTGAATTTTATTCACATAGCCAAAGGAAATGGAAGAAGATGAGTTTTAAAATCACCTTCAAGGGCTGGAGAGATGGCTTAGCGGTTAAGGCGCCTGCCTGCTAAGCCTAAGAACCCGGTTCCAATCTCCAGGTCCCACGTTTAGCCAGATACAAAGTGATGCAAGGGCGCAATGCCGCACTTGCCCACAAGGGGGCGCACACACCTAGATTTCGTTCACAGCAGCTGAGAGACTGCTGGCACGCCCATCTCTATCTGTCTCCCTCTCCCTCCCTCTCTGTCTGCCTGTCTCTTTCTCTGTGTATCTCTCCAAAAATAAAATAATTTAAAAAAATTTTAAAAATCACCTTCAAGAAGAAAATGTTTTTCTTTAACAAAATTAGCTTCTTAAGCCAAAGAATTTTATGAAAACGATATATTGAAAAGATATATTGCCAGGACTGGAAAGCTGGCTCAGCAGTTAGATGAACTTCCTGTGCAAGCATGATGAACTAACAGGCCTGAGACTGACATAGTACAAATCTCCAGTTCTCACGTGAAGCGGCTGGACACTCATACCTGTACCTCAGTACTGTAGTGAAGCAGAGATCAGATATTTCCCAGAGCCATTCATCTCAGGTAAAACAGCTGGACACTCATACCCTTACCCAGTGCTGTAGTGAAGCAGATCAGAGCCCAAGCTGAGGAATCAGTGAAGAGATATTTTGGCTCAAGAAAAGATCAGCCAGAAGAGCAGTTATGCAAGACACCAGATATTCAACTCTCTACAGGACAGCTTATGGAGTATAAAAGCACATACCACCCCCCACACACAACATGAAAAATCACACAAGAAAATATTACAACAAATTTATAGATCTGGAGAACAAAACACTTAGAGGAAAGGTAAGGAAGAGTCTGTCTTAGGAACTAGTGATATTTCAATCTCCTTTATGCATTTCCTTCATAATATGGACTAGAATATTCATCTGTTTGAGACAGTAACAATCCTGGATATTGTGCTAATGAAGGCTTTTTTCACTTGTTGGTTCCGTAAGGTATAGATAAAAGGATTCAAAAGTGGAGCCACTGAGGTATTGAGCACCGAAATTCCCTTGGAAAAAGATATCCTTTGTTGGACGGATGGTTTCACATACATGAAGATGCAGCTTCCATAAGAAACAGACAGCACAATCATGTGAGAGGAACATGTGGAGAAAGCCTTTTTCCTCTGAGTAGTTGAAGGAATTTTTAGAATTGTCAGAGCAATATAGATATAGGATATTATGACCATTATCAATGTGACCAAGAGTGTCACCACAGCTGAGATGAATCCCATCATCTCCAGGAAGTGTGTGTCTGTGCAGGAGATCTGCAAGAGGGGAGTGGTGTCACAGTAGAAATGATCAATGATCTCTGAGCAGAACTCAAGATTCAGGCCCAATACAAGTGGTGGAAAGATGGTAAAAAAGCCAGCGAGCCAACAGCTGAGGAGAAGTTGTATGCAGACTTTGCTGCTCATGATGGTCATGTAGTGCAGGGGCTTGCAGATGGCCACATAACGGTCATAGGACATGGCAGCCAGCAAGTAAAACTCTGATGCTCCGAATAAGAAGGCAAAAAAGACTTGAGTGACACAACTATTATAGGAAATGGTTTTATCCCCAGTGGCCATCGTAACTAGCAACTTAGGGATGCATGTGGTAGTATAAGAAATTTCTAAGAAGGAAAAGTTCCGAAGGAAAAAATACATGGGAGTCTTAAGGTGAGTGTCCACCAGGGTGAGGGTGATGATGGTCAAATTGCCAGTGACACTCAGCAGATAGGTGAGAAGCAGAAAGATGAACAGCACAATTTTCAACCCTGGGTCATCAGTCAGCCCTGCCAGGATGAAAATTGTCACTCTTGTGTAGTTTCCCATTGTGATCCTCTAACTTTGACCAGGTCCTGGTATAAAAATAAAGTGGTTAATGCTATGGGACACTAATAGTGACAACTAATTTTGAGCCAACTTTTACATTGTAAAAGAAATATTCCAGATAGAGCAAAAGTGCACTCATTACTCATTCTTTTATAAAAATGGCCATAAAAGGGAAGAATCACAACTTATACCCCTTTATCATAACTAAACAGATAATTAGGACATTAATTTGCAGTTTAAAGGGTCTGTAATCCCCATAAGGGTCACATATGTTCATCTTTTTATATGACTAAATTATACAGAAATTAAGGGATTTGAACATAAAATGCTTTTTCTTACACATACAGGAGTTAGGATGATCAGTTATTTTTCTTTTCATTAAAGAAATTTGATTGAATAAAAATTTTAAAGTTTGCACACACAAAAAAGAGTTAGGTCAGCTACTTGAAATCAGCAGCCTATATTTTTGCACATAACACATACACAAACACACACACAGACTCTAGTCATCCTCAGTATACAGAGCAAGTTTATCTTTACCAGTTGACTTCACTAACCTGAAGAAAATGTCTGATGTTTACTTTAACCGCAGAGATCCAATTTTGAAAGTGAAGATGAAGTACAAGAAGTCATTTTCATTACTGTTCTCAATAGCATCTCCATTACTTCCATTTCTCTTGTCCCTTTCTTTTTGCCACCCTGCACACTAATACCAAGTCAGCATGAACAGGCTGGTAACACTGATGTAGAATAAGACAATGAAATTTTCTTCTGAGTTTATATTTTGAGAATGGACCAAGTAAATGAATATCTGGATACAGGAACACTGAAACAAATGTTACATGTAAATGTGATACAGGAAGTTGTTCAGGGTGGGAGAAGGAAAGACAAAGCTTTGGGATTCTACACAGAGATGGGATTTTAGAAAACAGATTAAAAAAATTTGAAAGCAAAAGCTAAAATAATGTTTTTTAAACATATTTTATTGGGCTGGAGAGATGGCTTAGTGGTTAAGGCCTGCTAAGCCTAAGAACCAGGTTCCAATCTCCAGGTCCCACATTTAGTCAGATGCAAAGTGACGCAAGGGCGCAATGCCACACTTGTCCACAAGGGGGGGCACACATCTGGATTTTGTTCTCAGCAGCTGAGACTGTTGGCACGCCCATTCTCTGTCTCCCTCTCCCTCTCTGTCTGTCTTTCTCTGTGTCTCTCTCCAAAAAATAAATAAAATAATTTAGTTTAAAATATATATATAATTTATTTGAGAGAGAAAGAAAGAGAGTGGGGAGGAGAGGGAGAGGGTGCACCAGGGCCTCTAGCTGCTGCAAACTTGACACTTGTGCCAAATTGTGCATCTGGCTTATGTGGGTAGTGGAGAATCGAACCTGGGTCCTTAGGCTTTGCATGCAAGCACCTTAAGCATTAAGCCCTCTCTCCAGCCCCAAATAATATTTAATATATGTATAATAATCACCAAATTAAGGCTGAAATTTGTTCACTTATAAAATTTTTCTCTCTCACTTCTGCTTCTTTTACAGATATTTTTGTTCTTTATCTAAAGGAGGGATTGGAAATAAGAACAATTTTGAATTTGTTTTGGCCTAGAATAGAAAACCTAAATTTCAAAAGCATAATGTATAACGAAGTACATGACACAAATTTGTGTTGTATGTGTTTCCCTAACACAAGAACAGTAAGATGCCAGACACAATGCAGCTAAAGAGACATGAAAATCTGGGTTACAGCTCAGTGCTTGCCTAACATACATAATGCCATGAGTTTAATGCCTCGCAAAGGGAAGAGAGAACACACAAACCCTGAGAAACGATATTAATAAGTCAATAACTGTATTATTGAAACAGTGAAATTAAGAACCACATCTATCTAGATTTCCAAATTGGAGATGTGGTATTAAAAGTATTTTTATCTCTAAAGAATTTTTTCCTGGACATCACCATTATCAAAGACATGGTTGCATTTTCATGACAGGTATGGCATTATATGACAATGCTTTGTGGCTTAAGGATTCCAAGATGATTATTAATACCCTGGAAAATCTGCATTATTACTTGTTACTACATATGCAGATAATGGAAAACAGGTAAGGAAGGGAAAATTAAGTTTGTTTGCCACATATCAAGTTACGTTTACAAGAAAGTTTTTGGATCCTAAGATAGGCTGTAAGAGTTGGAAAAACATGTGGGAGTATAATTGTAGCAAAAGGAGATGATTGAATATAAGCTAAGTGAGAATAAATAATCATTCCTTAGAAATGACAAACAATATCCTATTGTTAAAACTCTGCATGCTAATACAGATATGTATTATATGTGAACATAAATTACTATGATCTTCCTTGTGAAGCCATCTCTTAAAACACTTTCTAAAGTGACACAAATATCCCCAATGCAACAGTTGTAGGAATCTATACATTTAGAAGACAAATATTACAATAATCACTTAACATTAATGTTTTGTCAAATATCAAGAATCATATGTACCAAATAGTCCACAAATGCTATGGACATAGAAAAGTTCACACTAGAATTTGAGTCTATGGGTGACATTTCATTGAGATCTATTGTCTATTTTGAAAATAACAGCAATTTAAAGATGAATTTTTCTTTGCTTTTTTAAATTAACAAGATATTCCATGATTTTCCTTCATTTTGTTCACCTGAATTGAAAGCTATAAGGTTGAATAAAAACATATTGATGGTTCAAAGGTTGGAAAAAAAGAACACAAGTGAGATACAATAGATACAGGAGAAAATATTTTGAGATTTTTACAAAGGTTAATTATTTTCATCTTTTTTATTCCAAAATCAAAATGTGAAAATATCTTTAATATAGAGTTCTTCATCAAAAACACAAGAGAATCCTAAGGTGATAAAGTCACAGACATATTTGATAAATGACACGATAGCCCCACATTTGTTTTACCGTGGTATTGAGCTGAGCACACAGGAACTCCACTCCTCTCTGAATAACTCTGATTCCAAACCAAAGTGTATTTTATAAAAGTACTCTTGGAAATATTTCATTAGCTAATCAATTTTAGGTAGCTAGAGTGTTAAATCCTCCATTTTACTCTAGCTTCCTTGGTCATGTATTTAACCATTTACTTCTTATTACCAACACTGCACTATAAAATCAGTTCTTGCTGTTTTATGGAGTTTTCATGCTCTCAGTGCCCTGGCTGAAAATCTCAAGAGAGAACAAAAATTCTCAAGAGAACTTGAGATCCACATTTCCCCAGAAACCACTATTTTTGTTATGCATTCTCCCCAGACAACCTATACGGGGGGGGGGGGGAGTGTAAAACAAGTGCTTTAAACCACATCTCCAGAGACTGCAACATACATCGCCCTGATAATAAATGTGCACTCTACAATTTAAGGAACTAAACTTACAGTTCTCAAGGAGGCTCATAAATAAATCTGAATAATCATTTATGTGACTCCATTTAGCATTGAATGGTCTCCAACATAACTTTCCAGTTGATTTGTACATCCTGGGGTCACATTTCAGGAAGCTGCTTTTGGAGGAGATGACTGAATGCAGTTAATAAAATCTATTTCTTCAGGCCATTACTTATGTACCATTGCTGGTCTTGTTCTGTGACTAAGAACAGAGTCAAGAAGATGATGGGAGTATTTTTCTCAGGGGGTGTTTGGGTGAGTAGAGAAACAAGCCTGAGATGGATTTATAGCTATCGTCCCTGTTATCCTGGCAGAACTTACTAATGGAGGATGTCAGCATAATTGTGTGCATTTAATCAAAAAGCAGCGGTAACATCCCCCCCCCCATGGAATATAACTCAATTATTAGTGCCTGGCATGGATGTCCCACCATGGAGCTGGCTTCAAATACAAACAGGGAGCAGTTGGTTACCCCCACAACTGATCTGCCACTATTTCACCAGTGGGCATATCTTCCGCATTGGTTAGTTCTAGACTTGCAGTACACACTGCTGGTTAAGATGTTTGATAACTCACTCCCCTAGCAGCCTGCATAGCACTTTCCAGCACTTTGTCAGCTAGGCAGCAGACAGGATGCCTGCAGCTCATTTACAGCTTCATTTCTATGTCCTATGATTGAAATTAATCTGCTCTGGGTTTAGCTTTGGTAGGTGGTATGTGTCTAGGAATTCATCCATTTCCTCCATATTCTCCTGTTTTATGAAATAGAGGTTTGTGAAATAAGTCCTAATAACTCTTCCTTTTTCGCTCATGTCTGTTGTGATCTCTCCCTTTTCATTTCTAATTTTGTTGATTTGAAGTGTTTCCTTTTTCTGCTTGATCAAATTGGCCAGGGGTGTATCAATCTTGTTAATTTTTTCAAAACACCAGCTCTTTGTTTCATCAATTTTCTTAATTGTCCTCTTAGTTTCCAATTCATTAATTTCTGCTCTGATCTTAATTATTCTTTCCATCTGGAGCTTTTTGGGTTGGCTTCTTCTAGCTTTTCCAATGCCTTTAGGTGAATGGTTAGGTTATTGATTTGGGATCTCTCTGTTTTTGTTATGAAGGCATTTAGTGCTATGATTTTTCCCCTAAGGACTGCCTTCATTGTGTCCCAAAAGTTTTGGTATGATGTGTTCTCGTTGTCATTGAATTCTAGAAATTTTGCAATTTCATTCTTTATTTCATCCACAACCCATTTATTGTTTAAAAGTGTGTTGTTCAATTTCCAGGAGGTAGAGGGATTCCTGGTGTACTTTTTGTTGTTGATTTCTAGCATTACAGCATTGTGGTCTGATATCATTACATCAATTTTCTTGAAAATATGGAGGCAGGCTTTGTGGCCCAGTACATGATCTATTTTAGAAAAGGTTCCGTGGGCTGCTGAGAAGAATGTGTAATCTGTAGATTTTGGATGGAAACTCTGCTACTACTGGAAGAAAAAATAGGAGGAACCTTCCATGATATAGGAGTGGGAAAAGATTTCCTGAACAAAACCCCAGCAGCTCAGGAAATTAAACAATCACTCAACCATTGGGATCTCATGAAGCTGAAAAGCTTTTTCACTCACAAAAATACTATAACCAAAGCCAGCAGATTACCCACAGAATGGGAGAAAATTTTCACCAGCTATACAACTGACAGAGGCCTAATTTCTAGAATCTACAAAGAACTCCAAAACCTAAACAATAAATCACCAAACAACCCACTCACAAAGTGGGGCAGAGAACTGGCAGGGAGTTCTCAGAAGAAGAAATACAAATAGTAAACACACATTTAAGAAAATGTTCAACATCCCTAATCATCAGGGAAATGCAAATTAAAACAACTATGAGATTCCACCTTACCCCAGTAAGGATGGCTAACATTAAAAAAAACAATGAAAACAAATGCTGGCGAGGCTGTGGAGAAATAGGAACAAGTTTTCACTGCTGGTGGGAATGTAAAATGGTTCAACCACTATGGACAGC
>PVKW010003799.1:0-99239 GCA_004027895.1 Orientallactaga bullata | reverse complement strand
ACCTACCACTCTCTCTGCTGCTCTCAAATGAATTAAAAAAAAAAAAAAAAGAAGTCAATGGTAGACTAGGAGAAGACAGCAAGTGCAGCATAGTCTTGAAACATCAGCTGGAATGGGTCAGTTATAGAGCAAATAGGGCTGTGTGCCACTACATAAGGAGTGCTTCTCACAGTATATAAATAGTTTAGATGGAGGGTCATAATGATACAGGAAACATGAGAGAGGGCAGAGTATTGATCTGTCTGATCACATAAGTAAAAGCAGAGTCACTTAGAGATTTCCAACAAAGGCTTAAACTAAATTTTGTCATCCGGAAAAAGAACTCACTCCTTGTCAAGGCCGAATGTGTTGTTCTAATCTACTACCCTGCTTAACCCTCTTCTCTCCATCTTTAAACTTGAACTGTGAAGAAGAGCAGATTATGTGTTTTTAAAATTTTTATTTATTTTTATTTACTTGAGAAAAAGAAAGGGTGAGAGAGAGAAAGACAGCGTGCATGCCAGGGCCTCTTGCTAGTGCCATCACGTCCATCTAGCTTATATGGGCACTGGGGAAGTGAACCTGGGCCCTTAGGCTTCGCAGGCAAATGCCTTAACCACAGAGCCATTTCTCCAGCCCAGATTATGCTTTTTGAATCATTTCACGCTTGACTTTGAAAGAGTTTCTGTTTAAAATGTGTATAAAACACATTGTGTTTTATAGGCTTGAGAGGGAAGGTACCTATAATTATGTTAGATAATTTATAAAGTCTACCTTTGTCAGAAGAGAAAAGGTTCTTTACAAAATTCAGGAAGAAAGCAGAGCTGACAATGGCTGAGAGGGAACAGTGAACCACAGCCAGCTCTGACTCACAGCCCCCTGTCTAAATACCTGAATAAACTTCACATCTGGCTGATATCTTGGAGGTAGTCCAAAATGTAAAATCCAGTTTAGTCTGGCACCAAGTAACACAATCACATCAGCAAACTGCAAAGCCCTGTTTAAAAAAAAAAAAAAAAAACTAATATAACACAAAAAGCACATTGATATTCTAAGCTTACTCCTTTTTATTTTTATTTATTTGAAAGAGAGAGAGAGAAAGATAAAGAGAATGAGTGCACCAGGGCCTCCAGTCATTGCAAACAAACTCCAGACGCATGTGCCATCTTGTGCATCTGGCTTATGTGGATCTTGGGGAATTGAACTTGGTTCTTTGGTTTTGCAGGCAAGCGCCTTACTGCTAAGCTGTTTCTCCAGCCACAAGCTTACTTCTTCTTCTTCTTTTTTTTTTTTACAAGCTTACTTCTTAAAGTACTTGTAGGATCTACATAACTTTCAGCTTCTAGGATAAATTTGATCTTTCAAATTGAAATAATTTGTTTTGTGTTTTTCAAGATGGGGTCTTTTTGTCCCAGGCTGGCCTTAAACTCGCAATCCTCCTATCATAGCCTCCCAGGATTACAAGCATCTGCCACCACATCTGGCTAAAAAAACATGTGGAAGTAACCAGAGAAAAACAGCATTTTACATATAGGAGAACAACGATACACAAGTGACTGAAGACTTTTCATCTAAAACCACAAGGGCCAAAGAAAAGCAGTAACATCTTCAACATACCAAAAATTCAAAACAACAACAACAACAACAAAAACCAACCAGATGTTTTTAAAATTACATGATTCTTTGGCCTCGAACTCATGGCGATCCTCCTACCTCTGCCTCCTGAGTGCTGGGATTAAAGGCGTGTGCCACCACTCCCGGCTAAAATTACATGATTCTTTTAGAACTTCTCTCTCAATTGACTAAGGTCACAAATTTATCTGCAGTCCGAAGTTTGTGGAGCTATCTGAAAAGTGGAATCCCACGCACCTGGACCTGGCTGCAGCCACGCAGTTTGGATGATTGTCAGGGACAACACCCTTCCCCATGGGAGTGGGCAAAAATGGCAAATTACACTGTTCCACCAGTGTCCTGATACTTTCCTCTGCATGGGCATATGCAGCACCTATAAGAAATACAAATGTATTGGATGATTCAGTTAAGCTTGGCAATGGGAGCCTCAAAATATTTCAAGTGAAATTGCTTTGACATCACAAATACATTCCATCTGCATCTACACAGCTTGAACACAAAATGAATGGTGATCATGGTTTCTATCTTTAGTATTTAAAGATTCATATGAAAGCAATCATTGTCATTTCCCCTCCATAATATTCTGTTCCTCTGAAGGACTATCCCACTAAACAAAGGTTGCATCTATTATCTGTTTCGTGCTTTTTTCTTTAAATAAAAATGAGCCAGGTGTGGTGGCGCATACCTTTAATCCCAGCACTTGGGAGGCAGAGATAGGAGGATCGTTGTGAGTTCAGGCCACCCTGAGAGTACAAAGTGAGTTTCAGGTCAGCCTGGGCTGGAGTGAGACCCTACCTCGAAAAAAAAAGAAAAAAAATATGGACCATTTCACGAATTTATGTGTCATCCTTGTGCAGGGGCTATGCTAATCTTTGTATTGTTCCAATTTTAGTATATGTGCTGCTGAAATAAGCACACTTTTAAAAAAATATTTTTTATTTATTTTTTAGAGAGAGAGAGGGAAAGAGAGAGAGAGAACGAGCACACCAGGGCCTCTAGCCACTACAAACTCCAGATGCATGTGCAACCATGTACATCTGGCTTACATGGGATCTGGAGAAATGAACCTAGGTCCTTAGGCTTTGCTGGTAAGTGCCTTAACCACTAAGCCAGCTCTCTAGCCCCCGCCCCCTTTTTATTGCCTCTCCAGGGCCTCCGGCCACTAATTGAACTCCAGACACATGTGCCCTCTTGCATGCAAGTGTGACCTTGCATACTTGCCTCACTGTGCATCTGGCTTATGTGGGACATGGAGAGTCAAACATGAGACCATAGGCTTTTCAGGCAAGCGCCAATAACCACTAAGCCATCTCTCCAGCTGTTTCATACTTTAAAAAAATTATTTATTTGGGGGGCAGGAGAAAAGAAATAAAGAGAAAAAAAAAGAAAGAGGCACATAGAGAGAGAGAGAATGGGAATGCCAGGGTCTCTAGCTACTGCTAACAAACACCAGATGCCACCAACCTTGTGCATCTGGCTTACATGGATACTAGGTAATCGAACCTGGGTCCTTGGGCTTTGCAGGCAAGTGTCTTAACTACTGAACCATCTCTCCAGCCCTATTTTATGCTTTGATCCTACGAATTTCTACTCATCATTCCTTGAACACATTATGTTCACTGGGAGCCCAGATGGGCAGGGAAGAACACTGCCCTGAAGACCTTCACATGCTGCTCTCAATCACCAGCAAACCTGTTCTGCAATTTGCCGGTCAGGATGCACAAGTCTCCAAAGCCCTGCAGATCTTTCTGTAGTCTGTCCAATGCTGTAACTATCACAGGCTAATAGAGTTGGGACACATATCTGTTTTTACAACTACATGCCTGCAGAATAACCACACAGCCTCAATGACACTGAAAACAACTTACTGTTTACATGTAAGGCCATTATTATTTTAGTGATTTAATTCTGTACTCTTTCAAGGTATTATCTGTATTTGTAATTATATTTCTCTATGAAATCCCAGGAAATAGGATGGTGTACTTTCAGAATCAATGTCATGGTCGCTGCTACAAGACCACCTTAGAGTCTTTTTTTTTGTTTTTTTTTTTTTTAAGGTAGGGTCTCACTCTAGCTTAGGCTGATCTGGAATTCACTATGTAGTCTTAGGGTGGCCTTGAACTCATGGCAATCCACCTACCTCTGCCTCCCAAGTGCTGGGATCAAAGGCATGCACCACCACGCCCAATTTTGAATCCTTTCTTATTCACGTATGAATAAAAAGTCCTTTTGATTTTAGTCAGGTTTCTTGTCCAATGTATTTATATGCACAGTTCTCTCCAGATAGACTGCCTTTGTTCCCCTGTCCACTTGGTACATGTTTAATTTTTCCCAGGTACATCTGCTATGTCATTTCTTCTGGATTATCTTGTCATTGTTTCTTTTTCCTTCCCTCCCTCTCTTTCTTTCTTCTGTGTGTGTGTGTGTGTGTGTGTATGGGCAGTGCATGGCACAGTGCATGTGTGGAGCAAGGGGACAACCTCAAGGTGTTGGTCCTCGCCCTCCACCTTGTTTGAGACAGTCTTTCTCTCTCCCTCGGCAGCTGTGAATGACAGACTAAGATGACACAAGGAGCTTTGGGATTCTCCTGACCCAACTCTCCCTGTCAGGTATTCTGAGCTTACACACTCATACTCTAGTTTTCTGCTCTGTGTGGGTTCTGGGTATCTGAACTGCAGTCCTCAGGTTTGTGCAGCAAGCACTCTTGACAGTCACTAGCTCATGTGCAAGCCCTGATCATCTTTTCACACCTCCTACACCTACACAGATGACTGCTGCTTTTCATGAAAACTGTCCTTGTGCTCTCTGAATATGTGACTTCACAGTACACTGCACTTACGTGTCACTACCCTGCTCTCTCTGTACACGTGACTTCACAATATGAAAGGAACATGATAAATTAGAGGTCAATCTGGCTAGATGTCAAGTTTGAGGGCACAGTGAGCTATATATAGTGTGACTCTGTCTTAAGAACCAAAAAAGCCCCAAAACAATAGTACAATGTTGCTGACAAGTATATAAATTGTTTAGAATGATACCTGAGGACAAAACAATTTGAGCAAAGAATGTTTTAGTTAGTTAAGTTTCTTTATTGAGAATATATTTTAAATCCTAAATATGGAAACATGTTTAGGTACAAACATGTTTGTTTGGGACAACTACTATAAACAAACAATAAATACTTGCCAGGAAAGAGTTAATGTATATATGAGCAGTCATTAAAAACTATAGTTCAGATATAATTTTAAGGAAAATGTAATTATAATGTTAAATGGCTAAGATAAAACAGAAAACTGTCAATATAACATGATCATAGTATGTAAAATATACATTAAAAAAAGAAATTGACAAATACTGGAGGTCAAAATTGGTTTCCTCGAGTCGGGAATGGTGGCATAAGCCTTTAATCCTAGCACTGGGAGGCAAAGGCAGAAGTTACCATGAGTTCAAGGCTACCCTGAGACTACATAGTGAACCCAGGTCAGTAGTGAACCCAAGTCAGCCTGGGCTACAGTGAGACCTTACATCAATAAACCAAAAAAAAAAAAAAAATATCACTGGGCATGTTGGCACATACCTTTAATCCCAGCACTCAGGAGGCAGAGGTAGGAGGATCACTGTGAATTCGAGGCCACCTTGAGGCTACATAGTGAATTCCAGGTCATCCTGGGCTAGAGTAGGACCCTACCTTGAAAAACGGAAAAAACCGAAAAAAAAAAAAAAAAAAAAAAAAAAAAAAAAAAAAAAAAAAAAAAAAAAAAAAAAGGTTTCGTTGGATGAAGAGATTTCTTCAAAAACTTTCTAGATTTTCCACAATGTTTCATAATAGAAAAAATAGATTTGCTTGTAAGTCAAGAAATGTAAAAGAAGATATTTCCTTGTAAGAATGAGATCTTGGGCTGGAGAGATGGTTTAGCACTTAAGGCGCTTACCTGCAAAGCCAAAAGCCCTAGGTTCAATTCCCCATGACCCATAAAAGCCAGATACACAAGATAGTGTATATATATATCTGCAGTTCATTTGCAGCGGCTGGAGGCCCTGGTGTCCCTATTCTCTATATATATCTGTTTCTTTCTCTCTCTCAAATTAATAAACAAGTTTTTTTTTAAAGAATAAGATCTTTAGGCATCAAAGGACAATTTGTATGATTTGAAAACTCATGCAAATAGATGAAGATGACTCACTCCAATTCCAAACATCAGGGCAGATAATAGTAAACAAGGAAGACAATGTCCAAGAATTCAGCATTCCTTCAAAGGTCTAGAAAGTCTTAAGGACTCTGTTCAAGGTTACCTTTCCCGACGATGAGAAGGGGCTGTTTGGCATTCCTAAGAACAGATACTGCCCTACATACAGCGGAGGTCTCGGCCATGCTAACAGGAGGTGGCATGCAGCACTCTTTGTACCTGGAAATATAAAACATTGTTATACTCAAAAGTGACTAATTCTAAAAATTTTTAAAAATATTTTATATTTTATTTATTTATTTGAGAGAGAGATACAGAAATAAGTAGAGAGAGAGAGAGAATGGGTGTGCCAGGGCCTCCAGCCACACTGCAAATAAACTCCAGATGCATGCACCCCCTTGTGCATCTGGCTTACATGGGTCCTGGAGAATTGACCCTTGAACCGGGGTCCTTAGGCTCCACAGGCAAGCATTTAACTGCTAAGCCATCTCTCCAGCCCTAATTCTAAAATTTATTATTGTGAAAACTTCAAGTACATAAAAAGGTAGAAAAATATAGTGCAGTTGAGTTCCATGTATTCAATATTCCACAAGTAGAATACCACCAACACCACATTTACTTCATACCACATACACAGAGGGAGAGGGGAAACCCTTGACTCATTTAATTTTTTTTGGTTTTTTGAGGTAGGGTCTCACTCTAGCCCAGGCTGATCTGGAACTCACTATGTAGTCTCAGGGTGGCCTCGAACTCACAGCAGCAATCCTCCTACCTCTGCCTCCTAAATGCTGGGATTAAAGGCTTGCGCCACCATGCCCAGCTCTCCCCTTGACTCATTTTAAATCAATCATAGGCTGGGCAAGGTGGTGTATGCCTTCAATCCCAGCACTTGGGAGGCAGAAGTAGGAGGATTCCCAAGAGTTCGAGGCCACCCTGAGACTACATAGTGAATTCCAGGTCAGCCTGGGTTAGAGTGAGACCTTACCTCAAAAAAAAAAAAAAAAAAAATCAATCATAGGTATCAGGACATATTGCCCTTAAAAACTTCCTAATGCATTTGCAAAAGCTAAAGACCTTCTTGAAAAAAAATTATTTATTTATTTGCAAGGAGAGAGAAAGAGAATGGGCATGCCAGGGCCTCCAGCTGCTGAAAACAAACTCCAGATGCCTGTGCCACTTTGTGTATCTGGCTTTAATGGTTAAGGCACTTGCTTGCAAAGCCAAAGGACCAAGGTTTGACTCCCTAGGACCCACATAAGTCAGATGCACCAGGTGTGCATGCATCTGGAATTTGTTTGCAGTAGCTGGTGGCCCTAATACACCCATTCTCTCTCTCTCTCTCTCTCTGAAATAAATAAAAAATAAAATTAAAAAAAAAATTGGAGCCGGGCGTGATGGTGCACGCTTTTAATCCCAGCACTCGGGAGGCAGAGGATCACCGTGAGTTTGAGGCCACCCTGAGACTACATAGTTAATTCCAGGTCAGCCTGGGCTAGAGTGAGACCCTATCTCGAAAAACAAAACAAAAAACAACAACAAAAAAATTGGGTCATTAGGCTTTAAAGGCAAGCACTTTATAACCACTGAGCTCTCTCTCCAGCCCAGGACCCTTTTTTGAAAAAAAAAATTATTTTAGGGGGTGGTGCAGAGAAGAGAGAGAATGGGCATGCCAGGGCCTTCAGCCATTGCAAATGAACTCCAGACTCATGTGGCCCCTTGTGTGCACGTGAGACATTGTGTACTTGTGTCACTGTGTATCTGGCTTATGTGGGACCTGGAGATTCGAACATGAGTTCTTAGGCTTCACAGGCAAACATTTTAACAGCTAAGCCATCTCTCCAGCACTCAGGACCTTCTTTTATGCATCCAGGAAATCCTTATCATACCTACTAATTGGGTTTTTTATTTTCATTTAATAGCCAGTCCAATAATTCATTTGCAGAAAATCTGGATCAATAGCTTTACATTACAGTGGCACTAGTAGCTGTTGTTTAATAGCAAAAAGCATACTAAAAGCTAATATCTAATATCATATGCCATTTGGTCTCACTTAATCTTCAAAACAACAAAGGTGTTATTATTATCTCAGCTTAACCACTGAAGAAAAAATAAACTATGAGAGAATAACTTACCCAAGCTTAGCTTGACAGCATTTGGCAGAAACTGCACTGCATTAGTCATTCTGTCTCCAAAGGTCATGTTTCCAACAGCATTACTAGGGCTGGAAATATGGCTTAGTGACTGAGGCGCTTGCCTGTGAAGCCTAAGGACCCAGGTTTGATTCCCAAATACCCACATAAGCCAGATGCACAAGGTGGCACAAGTGTCTGGAGTTTCTTTGCACTGGCTAGAGGCCCCAGCATGCCCATTCTCCTTCCCCCCTTGTGCCTCTTTCTCAAATAATAAAATAAAATACAATAAAGTAGCTGGGCATGGTGGCGCACGCCTTTAATCCCAGCACTCAGGCAGAGGTAGGAGGATTGCTATGAGTTCAAGGCCACCCTGAGACTACATAGTGAGTTCCAGGTCAGCCTGGGCTAGAGTGAGACCCTACCTCGAAAAACCAACATATATATAAAGTAAAATTTCAACAGCATTACTATTCCCTATTTCTACCCACTCCCAAGTTAAAATGATAGTACAATAGGCATTAGTAAAAGAACTATTGAAACTGTCACAGCTAAGTATTTCTGTACACTAAGTCCTCACTTTGGCTTGTAAATAAATCATTTGTCATCACAAATAGAAATTATACTGCAGCAGGGCATGGTGGCACACACCTTTAATCCCAGCACTCAGGAGGCAGAGGTAGGCCGATCCCCATGAGTTGGAGGCCACCCTGAAACTACATAGTGAATTCCAGGTCAGCCTGGGCTACAGCAAGACACTACCTCGAAAAACCAAAAAAAAAAAAAAAAAAAATTATATATATATATATATATATTATATGGCATAAAATTGGAACTATATTATCCAAATATTTGGATATATCTTTCATGTTTAAAAAATATATTTTATTTATTATTTGTGTGAGGGGGAGGAGTGGGTGTTCCAGGGCCTCTAGCCACTGCAAATGAACTCGAGATGCATGGGCTACCTTGTACATCTGGCTTACGTGGGTACTGGGGAATTGAACCTGGGTCCTTAGGCTTCGTAAGCAAGCACTTCAACTGCTAAGCCATTTCTCCAGCCAAACTTTCAGGTTTTTGTGACAAAATACCTGACCAGAAGCAACACAAGAGAAGAAATGTTTATTCAGGTTCACAGTGAGGTTGCACCCCACCACAGTGGGGAAGGCATGGTGGCAGATAGTTGGTCACGTTCAGTCCACAGTAAGGAACCAAACAGTGAATAAATGCTGGTGCTCAGCCAGTCTCTCCTTTTTATACAGTCCAGGACCCCAGTCCATGGAATGGTTCCATCCAACATTAAGGTGGGTCTTCCTACCTCAATCAATCTAATCTAGATAATCCTTATACACATGCCCAGTGATTTGAGGTCCTGTCAAGTTGACTGGCAATGTAAACCACACAGACATATAATAATGTAGAACAATCTATCTCTACAAAAATTTAAAAGAAGCTGAGCGTGGTGGTGCACACCTTTAATCCCAGCACTCAGGAGGCAGAGGTTAGGAGGACTGCTGTGAATTTGAGGCCACCCTGAGACTACAAGGTGAATTCCAGGTCAGTCTGGGATAGAGTGAGACCCTTGGGACCTTGAAACCCCCCCCAAAATAATTAAAAGAAGGCTTACAGAGGTTTTTTTTCACTGACTTAAACCTTATGGACCCCTCCTCCTCCATATTGTTTTAATTACCATGTTCAGATATTATGCACAACTGATGTTTTTTTTGTCTGAGTCTCATCCCCAGTATGCTGAGTGTATAGTGCATGCCACTCTGTTGTCATTAGGGATTATTTACATAATAGTAAGGTCCCAGAAGAATTTTACATAGGAAATAATGTTAAAACAATGAAATACAATATTAAATGAATAAATTAGCATATGAAACCAGTATGTATGGAAGTTAAAGTGTTGGTACACATGTAATCACAGAACTTGGGAGGCAAGGGCAGGAGGATTGAGCGTTTGAAGCCAAACTACACAGCAAGACCCAGCCTCAAAAAAGTTCTAAATAGGGCTGGAAAAGATGGCTTAGCAGTTAAGGTGTTTGCCTGCAAAGCCAAAGGACCCAGGTCCTATTCCCCAGGACCCACGTAAGCCAGATGCACAAGGTGGCACATGTGTCTGGAGTTTGTTTGCAGTAGCTGGAGGCCCTGGCGAGCCCATTCTCTCTCTCTACCTCTTTCTCACTCTCTCAAATAAATAAAATATATTTTTAAAAAGTTCTAAATATGTAAGTTAAATCATTAAATATGCATAAGAAGGAAAAGTACTAAATGTTAAAACTGTCAGCCCACAGATGCAGGGATGTTTTTCCTTCCTATTTTTCCAAAAATTGTTATAATAGAAAAATAAAGACCATTCCACTTCCAAGACCAAGGAAATATTACCAGTGTGCTGATGGTACACAGTAGCAAAAACACACTAAGAGGCACCTCAGGGGTGGATGCATTAACTCAGCACCCATCTTTTTGGGTTTTTTGTTTGTTTGTTTTTAAAGATAGGGTTCTCTTTCTAGTCCAGGCTGATCTGAAATTCACTACGTAGTCTCAGGGTGGCCTTGAACTCACTATGATCCTCCAGAGGCATGCACCAACTACTCTTGGCCTCAAGTACCTATCTTTATCAGGAGTAAATGAGACACCAGTGTAACAGCAAGTGGTTTTGTGCTTGCCTTCTTCCTTGTTTATTTAAGACATAAAGGGAAACGCCAAATCATGGAAGCACCTGTGTTGGAACATTTGCACATTACAGGCAGAGCTGACAAATACTTTTTTTGATGACTCCTAATAATTTTTCAACAATCACTTCATCTCTTAGCTTACACTAGGAATATTATCAAAAACTCATACACTGTGGGCTGGAGAGATGGCTTAGCCGTTAAGGCGCCTGCCTGCTAAGCCTAAGAATGCTGGTCCCAATCTCCAGTGGTTCCAATTGCCAGGTCCCACGTTTAGCCAGATGCAAAGTGACGCAGGGGCGCAATGCCGCACTTGACCACAAGGGGGCGCACGTATCTGGATTTCATTTGCAGCAGCTGAGAGGCTACTGGTACGCCCATCTCTATCTGTCTTCCTCTCCCTCTCTCTCTCTCTCTCTCTCTCTCTCCAAAAAAACCCCAAAAAACAAAAAACAAAAACAAAACTCGTACACTGT
Source organism: Orientallactaga bullata (assembly GCA_004027895.1). Taxonomy (NCBI): domain Eukaryota; kingdom Metazoa; phylum Chordata; class Mammalia; order Rodentia; family Dipodidae; genus Orientallactaga; species Orientallactaga bullata. The sequence goes on along the minus strand of PVKW010003799.1, from coordinate 88,158 downwards.
ATTAATGTGGATATATCTGAGGTTACTGGGAGAATAACTTCAAATAAGGAAGCTTCAAGTGTTAGACTTAGTAATTAAATCCCCAGTCACTAAATTAAACCATTTAAAAATATTTCTATTCATTTTCAGGAGAAAGTGGGGGGGGGCGGGTGGAGAGAATGGTACACCAGGGCTTCTTGCTGATACAAACAAAATCCAAATGCATGCATCACTATGAATCTGGCTTTATGTGGCTACTGAGGAATTGAACCTGGATCTGGAAGCAAGCACATTTAACCACGCCATCTCCCAAGCCCTAACTTATACCATTTTAATTAGGAGAATAAGCCTTTGGTTAGAATGGTGCAATTACTAAATCATCTAAAGATAAGGAAAATAAGGATTAACTGATAAACTGCTAGATAAATTCTTTTTTTTTTTTTTTAACAAGGTAAGCAATATAAACTCACAAAATTAAGCAAGAATTTCAATAACCAATACTCACTTTATGGCACTAGCATTCTCCTGGAGGGTCACAAAGTCTGCAGGAATGTCAACATAGCAGGCACCTGGACGGCCATAGATGCTGCTTCTCACTGCCTAGGTTTATTACAAAAGAAAATATTTTTTTTATTTTTTAAGTATTTTTATTTACTTATTTGCAAGCAGAGAGAGGTAGAGAGGAGAGACACAGACAGAATGGGCATGTGAGGGCCTCTACCTGCTGCAAACAAACTACAGACACATGGGCCATCTTGTTCATTTGGCCTTATGTGTGCACTAGGTAATTGAACCTGGGTTATTAGGCTTTGTGGGCAAGTGCATTAACCAGTATACCATCTCTCTAGCCTGAGAAAATATTTTAAAAAAAAAACCAAAACACTTAAAGAGGGCTGGAGAGATGGCTTAGCGGTTAAGTCATTTGCCTTCAAAGACAGAGGATTTTGGTTTGACTCTCTAGGACCCACGTAAGCCAGATGCACAAGGGGGCACATGCATCTGGAGTTTGTTTGCAGTGACTGAAGGCCCCAGTGTGCCCATTCTCTCTTTCTCTCTCTCTCTCCTTCTCTCCCTCAAATAAATAAATAAATAAATAAATATTTTTAAAAAACACTTAAAGATAATTTAAAACTGTGAAATGGACACTAATTTTTTTAGATATCCTTAGATGTTACAATTAAAACTAAAATGTCTTTCATTAAATCTATATATTTTGAAAGATCTTTTTCACTTAAAGGGGGAGAGATAAGAAAGCATCTCATGTAGGGCTTTAAAATTCTTATCTATTATACTTTGGTCTTGGAAATTATTTGTCAGACTCTGTTTGCCATGATCTGACACCATAGCACCGCATGTACTCTCCCCTGTTTGCTGACCCCTCATGAGCTGCACAGTTTTCAGAAACTGTGACACTGCAGTGTCAAACTATTTAGACAACTCATGGTTTTGAAATAGTTCAAACAAGATTTCATAAAATTCCAGTTGGCTAAAATTAATTTACAACAAGCTTGTCTCATCTGTATTAGTTACAATATTTTTATAAATGAATTATAGAGCACTCAGAGCGTTTTTATACCTTTATCTTTATAATTTAAAAAGATAATTTTAAAAACAAACACATAGGGGGCTGAAGAGATGGCTTAGCAGCTAAGGCGTTTGCCTGCAAAGCCAAAAGATCCCGGTTTGACTCTCCAGGACCCACATAAGCCTGATGCACAAGGGGGCACATGCATCTGGAGTTCGTTTGCAGTTGGAGGCCCTGGCACACCCATTCTCTCTCTCTCTCTGCCTTTTTCTCTCAAATAAATAAATAAGTAAACAAACAAACAAACAATATATATTTTAAAAACAAACACATAGGATAAACTTTTACCCTCCAAATAATTGATTTTACCTCTGTTTCTGTAATTAAATGACAATGAATGTTAAAATATAAATCACTTTTTTTAAATATCATTTGTAACAGTTTGGACATATTCCTAATAGTTCTTATACTAAGAATAAATATAACAGTGCTGGTGGTATGCTCAGTGGTAGAGCACATGCTTAGCATAAATAAGACTCTGGGTTAAATCCCTAGAAGATCTTATTGATAAAACTGTACCTTTTCAATAACAGAGGGAATACATTCTATGCTGCTTGGCCGGGCAGAGAACTTGCTGTATAATCTACAAGCTTCAACCTGTACAGAAAATGAGATTTGTTTACAATTTAGCTCATAATCATATTACTCTTATGAAGGAAAACAAAATGTTAAACTGTTTCTTCCTATTACAATTACAGCCAGGATGAAGAAAATACTTTTTTGAGATTTTTATTTGTTTTGATTTTTTTTTTTTTTGAGATCCCATCTCTAGAAAAAAAAAAAAAAAAACATAATAAAAGCCTACTCACATCACATCGAAATCCTTTCTCATTCGTTTGCAGTGGATGGAGGCCCTGGCGTGCCCATTCTTTCTCTGTCTCTACCTGCCTATTTCTGTACTCTCTCTCTCTCAAATAAATAACTAAAAATAAAATATAAAGAACTTTTTAAGAGCCGGGCATGGTGGCGCATGCTTTTAATCACAGCACTCGGGAGGCAGAGGTAGGAGGATCACCGTGAGTTCGAGGCCATCCTGAGACTACACAGTGAATTCCAGGTCAGCCTGAGCTAGAGTGAAACCCTACCTTGAAAACCCAAAAACAAACAAACAAACAAACAAACAACACCTTCCTCATTATAATTTAGGAAGCAAAACAACACATCACTTTCATTTCTCCCGATTGACAATGAGAAAAAGTCTGATTATACACACCATGTAGAATCACAACAGGAAAGCAGGCATTTTTATAAATTGCTGGTGACATCACAACTGGAAGGGATACTGACAATGTCTATAAAAAACTTAAATGTGGAATCCTAGCTACAAATGTTTAGACTTGTGAATTGGAATAAAAAAAATCAGTAGCAGAAATAAATAAAAATTTAAAAAAATAAAAAGGGCTGGAGAGATGGCTTAGCGGTTAAATGCTTGCCTGTGAAGCCTAAGGACTCTGGTTTGAGGCTCGGTTACCCAGGACCCACGTAAGCCAGATGCACAAGGTGGCGTAAGCATTTGGGGTTTGTTTGCAGTGGCTGGAGGCCCTGGTGTGCCCATTTTCTCTCTTTCTCTCTCTCTCTCTGCCTCTCTCAAATAAATAAATAAAAATAAACAAAATTTAAAAAAAAAATCAGTAGTAGAGGCCTGTAAGCTAGAAAGGGACTATAAGGGAGGAAAGAGAGGGGAGGAGGTGGTATTGTATATATGTAAGTAGATGAACAGATTATTGTGGGTGCAATGGCCTAAGTGAGGTTAGGGGAAAGACTAAGTAAAGGGAGCTGGAGAGATTGCTTAGTGGTTAAGGCGCTTGCCTGCAAAGCCAAAGGACCCATGTAAGCCAGATACACAAGGTGGCACATGCATCTGGAGTTTGTTTGCAGTGGCTGGAGGCCTGGACATGCCCATTCTCTCTCTATCTGCCTCTTTCTCTCTCTCCCTCCCTGTCTTTCTCTCTCTCAAATAAAATAAATAAATAATAAAATATTATTTTAAAAAGACTGAGTAAAGGAAGGATGGGGAGGGTTAATCAAAATTTATGATGTTATGATTATGAATAAGCCATATAGAAACCTACTTTTTTGGAAAATGGTGCACCTAAAAGCTATAGATTGTTACTCGAAAATTTTCAGTGCCAGGGATGGGATACCTTCCAGTGAATTGTTGGCCAGGGAGGTCCCTGATGCCCTCAAAATATTACTGAATATTGCAAAATATTGCTGAAGACTCCACAGGCTTAGGCTGCAAGGTCACTGAGAAATCAAGCTGGAGATGAGCTAAAAACCTCTTCCCTGTAGACCAGCAGACAGAAAGCTGGAAAAAGCTATGTTGTATGCAGCCTTATGGGGGAGAGAAGTCATCAACGGTGATAAACAGTGGATACTGCAAGCCTTAAGTTTGGCCAGCCAGGCCAAATGAGCCAAAGGAGAAAATAGTGGCCTGTCTGTTATGGGGGAAACCAACCGCTCATTAATTGGACTGGAGGTCCACAGCAGAGAATACATGCCTGGTACTGAAAACCTAGCCAAAAGCCTATGGTGGGGGAGGTCATGAGCCCTAGGGATGTAACACCTGCTGATGGCTGACTAAATGCATATATTGTGCTCACCAAACTGCCCTGTAAGCACTTTTCTTAATGCTCATATTCATATATTACTACTACTCTCACTTTTGGTTAGAGAAGCTTCTCTTTTCAGATGGCAATGACCACTGGGATGACTCAAAAAGCACCATAGTGCTGAGAAGAAGTGACAGAGGAGTGCTCAGCACTGAAACATCTCTATCATGCCTTTCAAGATTCAGGGTCCATTGCGGAAGAGGTGGTGGTGGAAAGAATGTAAGAGCCAAAGGAAGGGGAGGACTGCTTACAACACACTCTTGTAGACACAACTTGGCCTCAATATCCATGACCTTGCAGTGCCTGGCACTACCTACACAAGACCCTCATAATAGGAGAAAAAGGTGATAACATCAAAACAAAAGAGAAACTGGCCGGGCGTGGTGGCACACACCTTTAATCCCAGCATTTGGGAGGCGGAGGTAGGAGGATTGCTGTGAGTTCAAGGCCACCCTAAGACTACAGAGTGAATTCCAGGTCAGCCTGGGCTAGAGTGAAACCCTACCTTGAAAAGCCAAAAAAATAAAAATAAAAATAATAAAAAATAAAATAAAAGAGATACTAATTGAGAGGTGGAGGGGATATGATGGAGAGTGGATTTGTGAAGGGAAAAGTGGGGGAGGGAATTATCATGATTTATTGTATATAAATATGGAAATTGTCAATAAAAAGTTTTAAAAAGGAATAAATAAATAAAAAGGCAAAAAAAAAAGTTTAAATGTGCATATCACTGGAGCCAGCAATTCCAAAGCTAGAATTGCATAAATTCGCACGTCCTATCTCATTTCATCTTACATTTCTGCTAGTTTCCTTTCTGTCTTTGTTGATGTGCCTTTCAGAACAACTGAGTTCAGAGGTGATACTTCTGTCACTGTCTTAATGGACCTTGGAGGCATCATATAGAAACTTTCTCTTGATGCTTTTGGCATTGAAAATTCATAGCCTTAGTCATGTCTGCAAGACAGAATTAAATAATCCTCTGAATTTCAGTCTGTTCATGTCCATGTCTTTTATTTATTCATTTATTTATTTATTTGTGGTAGGGTCACACACTAGCCCAGGCTGACCTGGCACTCACTCTGTGACCTCGAACTCACAGTGATCCTCCTACCTCTGCCTCCTGAGTATTGGGATTAAAGGCATGCTCCACCACTCCTAGCCATGTCTTTTATTTTTAAGGACTTCCATAAGAAATGACTAGATTTTATTTTTTAAATATTTTTATTAACTATTTATTTGAGAAAGAGAGAGAGGAAGAAGCAGAGAGAAAGAGAAGAGGTGCGCCAGGGCCTCCAGCCACTGCAAACATGTGCTCCCTTGTGCATCTGGCTTACATGGGTCCTGGGGAATCAAACCAGGTCTTTAGACTTCGCAGGCAAATGCCTTAACCGCTAAGCCATTTCTCCAGCCTGACTACTTGGATTTTAAATCAAATCATGGTTTAATTTTTAATTTAATCTAATAAATGCTATTATTTTTATGCTTAGGAAAATGCACTTGAATAACAGACATTATCCTCTACTTTTCCCACCCCATTAATATGGTCTTTGTAGTGACTGTGGATTTCCTTTTTTTTTTTCTTTTCTTCTTTTCTGTGAGATACCATCTTATTAGTCCAGGCAGCCTCAAACTCATGACCCACCTGCCTCAGCCTCCCAAATGCTGGAATTATACAGTCCAAATCTACTTCTAAATTTCCTTTTAATTAATTTATCTACTCTACCTTCTTTTTGGCTCTATTAGCATCTTTCAAATATTGTTGATATTGTTACCATTAACTAAGTAAAACATCAATTCCTTTCCAAGAATGTAAGAATATGCTGCGTGTGGTGACACATGCCTTTAATCCCAGCTCTTGGGAGGCTGAGGTAGGAGGATCGCTGTTTGAGGCCACCTTGAGACTACAGAGTGAATTCCAGGTCAGCTGGGCTAGAGTGAGGCTCTACCTCAAAAAACCAAAACAAAAAAAAAGTAAGAATATAATTTTTCCATTAACTTATGTTGGGTATGGCTCAGAGGTACAGTACTTGCCTAGCATGTGTGAGGCTCTGAATTTGATTTCTTGCATCATACAAAAGAAATCTGTTTATGTTTTGAAGTATGCACAATAAGTCCTGACTTACCAATATACTTTGTCTAATAGTTTTAAATTTGCTCTCAACTTTGTCTTGTAATTACTCAAATATATTAATAGTTAAATGTCAATTGTGTACTCTTATCTATTTGCTTTCTTTTTCTCTTCTTTTATTAACTTTTGTTTTGTTTTGTTTTTTGAGGTAGGGTCTCACTCTAGCCCAGGCTGACCTGGAATTCACTATGTAGTCAAGCTGGTCTGGAATTCACAGTGATCCTCCTATCTTGGCCTACCAAGTGCTAGGATTAAAGGTGTGTGCCACCATGCCTGGCCTTATTTTTATAATTTTTTCAATATTTTTATTTATTTGTGAGCAGAAAGAGAGAGAGAGAGAGAGAAAGTCTGAGCATGCCAGGGTCTGCTGCTACTGCAAATAAACTCTTATGTGCTACTTTATGCATCTGGTTTTATGTTGGTACTAGAGTATCAAATCCATGCAGCCAGGTTTTGTAAGCATGTGCCTTTAACCACTGAGCCTTCTATACAACCCCACGCTTTCTACAACTTTTTTTTTTGGTTTTGTGAGGTAGGGTCTCACTCTGGCTCAGGCTGACCTGGAATTAACTATGTAGTCTCAGGGTGGCCTCGAACTCTCGGCAATCCTCCTACCTCTGCCTCCCGAGTGCTAGGATTAAAGGCGTGCGCCACCACGCCCGGCTTTACAACTTTTTTTTTTTAAGATTTATTTTTATTTATTTATTAGAAACAGAGAAAGAGAGAGAGAGGGAGAGAGACAGAGAATGGGTGTACCAGGGCTTCCAGCCACTGCAAATAAACTCCAGATGCCTACGCCACCATGTGCATCTAGTTTACGAGGGGCCTGGAGAATCAAACCTGGATCCTTAGGCTTTGCAGGCATACACCTTAACCGCGAAGCCATTTCTTCAGCCCAACTTTTTTTTTTTTTTTTTTTTGAGAGGTAGGGTCTAGTTCTATCCCAGGCTGACCTAGAACTCATCTGTCAAACAAGCTGGACTTGAGCTCATGGTGATCCTCCTACCTCAGTCTCCCAAGTGCTGACATTACAGGCATTAACCACCCACCCAGCTTCTTTAACTATTTGTTAAACCACAATGTTTTGTTGACAAATCCTTGCTTTTTAAATTTTGAAATACTTTTCTTCCTCCTAAAATAATAAATCCTTTTCTTCAGACCTTGGTAATCATTTTGAGTAGAAGTTATTTTTCTCTCTTATCTCCTTATTTCTGTAAAGTGTGGGAGAACACAGAGGCTTTTTTTTTTTTTTTTGAGAGAAAGGGGCAGATAGAAAGAATGGGCATGTCAGGACCTCCAGTCCCTGCAAACAAATTCCAGATGCATGTACCACCTTGCGCATCTGGCTTACGTGGGTACTGAGGAGTCAAACCTGGGTCCTTTGGCTTTGCAGGCAAGTGCCTTAACCAATAAGCTATCTCTCCAGTCCTGTTTTTTTTTTTTAATGTTTTATTTTACAGATAGAAGCTTTCATCTAGTGTCTATAGCTCTTAGTGGTATGTAACTGTGTTACTAACTGTAGTATGCTACAAGTTAGATACCTGAGGAAACTCCTGGAAGGCTCCCATTGTTTCTTGATTTCTTTCAGAAGAACCACCGATCACAACCAAAGGCCTGAAAATGTAATTTTTAAAAAGCTAATTACAATGAGAGCACCCATGTAAACACTCAGCACAGTGCCCAATGCATAACATACAGCTTAATAAATGTTTAGGTGAGACACAGAGAAAAAAAAATACTACATTTTCCTCTCCAAACTGGAGATTAAAAATTCCTCAGGGGAGCGAGGCATGGTGGCGCACACCTTTAATCCCAGTCCTTGGGAGGCAGAGGTAGAAGGATTGCCATGAGTTTGAGACTACATAGTGAATTCCAGGTCAGCCTGGGCTAGAGCGAAACCCTACTTCGAAAAACAAACAAACAAACAAACAAATTCTTTAGGGGGCTGGAGAGATGACACAGCAGTTAAAAGTGCTTGCTTGTTAAGCTTGATGGCTTGGGTTTGATTCCCTAGTACACAGGTAAAGCCAGATGCACAAGGTGGAGGATGTGTCTGGAGTTTGTTTCCAATGGCAGGAAGTCCTGGTGTGTCTATTCCCTCTGTTTTTCTATTTTTCTCTCTTTCTTTAATAAACAAACAAACAAATAAATAAATATAAAAACTGATTTAAAAAAGGTCTGGAGAGATGGCTCAGTGGTTAAGGTGCTTGGCTGCAAAGCCTAAGTACTCAGGTTCAATTTTCTAGCACCCATGTAAAGTCAGATATAGAGGCTCTGGCTTGCCCATTCTCTGTCTGTCTCTCTCTGCTTGCTAATAAATAAATAAAATAATTCTTTAGGATGCAATTTGATGTAAGAGGTACCTTCTCAATTTGAGAACAATGAAAAATGTATAGTAAATGTTTACCTTAACCCACTTCACCCTACTGGCTACTGATGTTAGACTTCCAAGCATAGTGACAAGGATTTTTATGCTATTTTCTTTGGATGGGGAGGGAATACATTTATACAGTTTATACCTTTCTCTTTTTTTACTTTATTTGTAAGCAGAGAGAGAGAGGGAGCAGGAAGAGAGGGAAGGGGAAGAAGGGAGAAGATGGGTCCACCAGGACCTTTTATCCCTGAAAAAGAACTCCAAATGCATGCACCACCTTGTACATCTGGCTCTGTGTGGGTACTGGGGAATTGAACCCAGGCCATGAGAAGCAAGTACCTTTAACTGCTGAGCCATCTCTCCAGTCCATTTTATACTTTTCTAAGTAAATCTATTTGGAAGTACCAAAATGAGTGATATTTCACAACATGAAAACTTTTATCCTAAGTTTAAAACAAAACCCTACAGGCGGGGGTGGAAAGAATGTAAGAGCCAAAGGAAGAGTAGGACTCCTTACAATGTGTTCCTCCAGACACAAAACAGCCTGGATATCCATGACCTCACAGTGCCTGACACTAACTACATAAGACCATCATAATAGGAGGAAAAGATCATGACATTAGAATAAAAGAGAGACTAATTGAGACGGGGAGGAGATATGATGGAGAGTGAAGTTTCAAAGGGGAAAGTGGGGGGAGGGAGGGAAACAACATGGGATATTGTCTACAATTAAAGAAGTTGTCAATAAAAATAAAAATAATTAAAAAAAAATAAAGTGAAAAAAACTAAAAAAAAAACAAAAAACCCTACAGGTATGCTATCTGACCCTACAGTTTATAAACTCATGAAAGACCATGGAGGGAGAAAGGAGGCAGAGCTACAGGAAGCACAGTGCCAGAAAGAAAGTGAAGTCCATCCCACTACCAACATTAAATCTGTTGTGAATTGACTGGAACATAATCTCCATCAACCTGTCATTACTGGTAAAGTCAGAGAGGAAGGGTTAAGGGCAAGGTCAGACAGTAAATATTAAGACGATTACAGAGCAAACTCAAACAGTGTAAGAATCCCAATTGTCTTGCTAACAATACCACACAGGATGAAGAATTAAGATACATATTTTACATACTAAGCTGGGATGAGGGTCTGGAGAGATGTGTCAGAGGTTAAGGTCCTTGCCTACAGAGCCTAAGGACCCAGGTTTGATTCTTCAGTATTCATGTAAGCCAGATGCACTAAGTGGCACATATATCTGGACTTTGTTTGCAGGCAGGCCCATACTCATTCTCTCTTCTCAGATGGATAATGAATAAAATACAAAAAAAAAAAAAAAAAATTAGGCTGGGCATCGTGGCGCACGCCTTTAATCCCAGCACTAGGGAGACAGAGGTAGGAGGATCGCCGTGAGTTCAAGGCTCCCGAGACTACATAGTGAATTCCAGGTCAGCCTGAGCTAGAGTGAGACCCTACCTTGGAAAACCAAAAATAAATAAATAAATAAAAAGTTAAGTATGGGCTGGAGGGATGGCTTAGTAGTTAAGGCACTTGCCTGTAAAGCCAAAAGACCTAGGTTCAATGCCCCCCAGGACCCACATATGCTAAATGCACAGGTGGCACATGCATCTGGAGTTAGTTTGCGGCAGACATTCTCTCTCTCTCTCATAAATAGATAAAAGTTAAAAAATATTTAAAAGGGCTAGGGAGATGGCTTAGTAGTTAAGGCACTTGCATGCAAAGCCAAAGGACCCAGGTTTGATTCCCCAGGACCTACATAAATCAAAGGCTGGAGGCCCTGGCATATCCATTCTCTCTCTCTCTCTCAAATAAATAAATAAAAATGAAAATATTAGAAAGGCGTGGTGGCACATGCCTTTAATCCCAACACTCGGGAGGCAGAGGTAGGAGGATCGCTATGAGTTCAAGGCCACCCTGAGACTACACAATGAATTCCAGGTCAGCCTGAGCTAGAGTGAGACCCTACCTCAGAAAACCAAAATAAATGAATAAATAAATAAATAAATAAATATAAATATATTTTTTAAAAAGTTGAGTATGAACCAGGCGTGGTGGTGCATGCCTTTAATTCCACACTCAGGAGGCAGAGGTAGGAGGATTTCTGTGAATTCAAGGTCATTCTGAGACTACATAGTGAATTCCAGATCAGCCTGGGCTAGAGCGAGACCCTCCCTTGAAAAACAAAACAAAACAAAAAATTTGAGTATGGTGGTACAGGCCCACAAACCTAGTTACTCAAGAGTACTTTTACTAGTGAGACAGGAGGATTACAAAGTTCTGGGCTGCCTGGGGCTGAGAGATTGTTCCAAGGCCATTTGAGCCACTTAGTGAAATCCTATCTCAAAATAAAATGTAAAAAAAACAAAGCCAGCCGGGCGTGGTGGCACACGCCTTTAATCCCAGCACTCGGGAGGCAGAGGTAGGAGGATTGCAGAGAGTTCGAGGCAACCCAGAGACTACATCATTAATTCCAGGTCAGCCTGGACCAAAGTGAGACCCTACCTCGCAAAAAACAAAAACAAAAAAAAAACAAAAACAAAAAAACAAAGCCTGGAGATAAAGCTCAGTGGGAGAGATCTTTACTAGCATACTTGTAGCCCCAGATTCAATTCTCAGAACTACAACAATAAATACATTAATAAAATTCTAAAACAGAACTCTATGCATATTCACATACATAGACACATACACACATATAGAATGAAGTTCTGCATGTTAACAATGTTTGTCTCTTGTGGTGGTTTGATTCAGGTGTCCCCCATAAACTTGGGTGTTCTGAATGCTAGGTTCCCAGATGATGGCAATTTGGGAATTAACACCTCCTGGAGGCAGAGTATTGTTGGGGGCGGGCTTATAGGTATTATAGCAGCTTCCCCTTGCCAGTGTTTGGCACACTCTCCTGTTGCTGTTGTCCACCTTATGTTGACCAGAGAGCGATGTTCACCCTCTGCTCATGCCATCGTTTTTCCTGCCATCATGGAGCTTCCCCCTCGAGCCTGTAAGCCAAAATAAACCTCTTTTTTCCCACAAGCTGCTCTTGGTTGGGTGATTTCTGCCAGCAATGCGTACCTGACTGCAACAGTAAAGTGGTACTGAGGAGTGGGATTGTTGCTAGACACCTGACTGTGTGGCTTTGGCCTTTTGGAGCTGATTTTCAAGAGGAACGTGGAAGGATTTGAAACCTAGGCCTAAGAGACACCTTGTAGTGTTGAAAGTACAGCTTAATGGACTATTCTGGTCTGAGCTGAAAGACCTGAATGCAGTAAGAACTATGGACTGTGAGGTTTGGCTTACGAGGGTGAGAAAGAGCTTTACTTGGACTGGGCTAGCAGTTTGTGTGAGGAGCTTGCTGTTATGCCCATGTCCTGAGAAGTTGTGCAGAGTTTGCTTTGCGTAGACATGAACTGGTGTGAGCAGAGGGATATGGCACAGAAAAAAATGAAATCTTTGGGTGAACTCTGCCTATTCAGCTGCAATTGAGAGATTACAACCTTTGAGATTGGGCCAGCTGACCTGCACTGGGGCAACAGGAAGAATGCAGACTCTTTTGAAGGGGCCTGAATGCTGAAGAAGTGTCCTGTTCTTCAAAGTCTGATTTATTCCCCCCTGGATTAACAAATTGGCACTCTACCTGGTATTGTGGAGTATAAGAAATGCAGGAAAGAGAGGGTCATTGAATTTGCAATGCGGTCTTGTGTTTTGGAAATGGCCATGGGCAGTGTGAAGCAGGTTTGCTGGATGCCTGCATGGAGATCCCATGGGGCCATGAGGATGGAATGTGGGTTGCAGTAGAGACCCAGTGGAGATGCCGGCTTCTGCAGAAAGCTGCCGGCCCCAGATAAAGTTTTCCAGGACTGTGAGTAGCCTAGTTGGAGGGGCGGAATTGGAACTCCAGAGACTTGTTGCTGCTCAGAAGTATCGGACTTGGAGATTTGTCACTGACTAGTTGTTAGACTGGAATTACAGAGTTTGACGTTTGCCCTGGTTGTTTTAAATCTTGTATTGATTGAATATTTATTTGCTTTGCCCAATGCCATCCTTTGCAGTGTGAATGTTTATTCTGTGCCATTATGGGATCTTGGGGGATTATTTTTGGTATTATGGCTCAATTAAAAGACGTTGGAGTATGGGGATTGTTGGACCATCATTAGGATTGATTTAAAAAAGGGGGGCTTTTAAAGTTGGATGAATGCATTGCATTTTACATCATGTATAGTTATCATTTATGGGGGCCAGGGGAGGAATGTGGTGGTTTGATTCAGGTGTTCCCCCATAAACTTGGGTGTTCTGATTGCTAGGTTCCCAGCTGATGGCAATTTGGGAATTAACACCTCCTGGAGGCAGAGTATTGTTGGGGGCAGGCTTATGGGTATTATAGCAGCTTCCCCTTGCCAGTGTTTGGCACACTCTCCTGTTGCTGTTGTCCACCTTATGTTGACCAGAGAGTGATGTCCACCCATCGTTTTTCCTGCCATCATGGAGCTTCCCCCTCGAGCCTGTAAGCCAAAATAAACCTTTTTTCCCCACAAGCTGCTCTTAGTTGGATGATTTCTGCCAGTAATGCGAACCTGACTACAACATCTCTTTTACCTCAAATATTTAATTTATATAACATATTTTTGTATCCATATACATTGTAAAAATGATGATATGGTCAAGCAAATTGACATATTCATCATGTCAGTTACTTTTGCATGTGGTAAAAGTACTCCAAATTGGGCTGAGGAGATGTTTTGGTGGTTAAAGGTGCTTGCTTGCAAAGCCTGCTGACCTGGGTTCAGTTCCCCAGTATCCACATAAAGCCAGATGCACCAAGTGGTGCATGCCTCTGGAGTTCATTTGCAGTGGCAAAATGCTCTGGTGCACCCATTCTCATTCTCTCCTCCACTTTCCTTGCAAACAAATAAACAATATAAAAAATCAATAAATTTAAAAAGTACTTGGGAGGAGAGATACCCAAGCTGTGAACTCCATAGTTGCCTTTGAGTTGTCTGTGATCCTATAAGTAACAATTTCATCCATTTTCCTGTAAGCAACCCCAATAAACTCAATGGTTCACTGAGAAAAAAAAAGTACTCAAAATCTACCCTTTTAACAAATTTCCAATATAGAATACAATATTGTTATCACCCTTATGCTATACAGTAGAATGCTAGGGTTAGCTACCATTGGACTTTTGTATGCTTTGACCTCTGTCTCTCCAAATCTCTACTCCCCTTCCTGTCAATCACCTGTCTACAGTTTTGTGTGTTTTTGTCCCCCCCCCCCTCCCCAGGTCCTGCGGAAGGATCATTAACGTGAGAGCGTGACATATGGGGCAGACGTCCCGACAATGTGCTTGTTTTGCCCGGAGGACCCCGGGCCGGCCGGTCGGGTCCGTTAGCCGTCTGGTGTCGCGGTGTGGCCAGCGCGGGACGATGGGTGTGAGGAGGGGATCGGGTCGTGAGGCCCTGCGGTCGGGGCTCGGTCCGGGGAGCTCAGGCTGACTTGGAATTTACTATGTAGCCTCAACTTAGAGCAATCCTCCTGAGTGGTGGGATTAAAGGCGTGCACTACCATGCCCGGCACCTTTCCACTACAGCATTGGAGGATTTTTCTGTCCCCTCCACCCCAACTCTTTCCATTCTAGATCAGTTCTAAAGGACACTGGAAGAAAATGTTTCCATAATAGTTTGATTACCAGCAGTTCATGTTAGCATTTGCCATACCACCCAAGGCATGGATGAAACCTGGACCGGAAACGACGAGGCACACGCCCGGCCTAGAAGCAAAGGACAATTAATTTTATTAAAAGCAGATCAAGTTTAACAACCAAACTAGAGGTATGTGCCCCAGCAATCTCAGCTTTGAATGCAATTTTGGCTTATGCCCATAACTGATCACATTCTGTTAGGGTTTCCATGGGAACTTTCTTGGACTTCAAAGGCAATACATTTAGTTTTTTTATATATATAATTGATATGACAATTATTATTTTTAATTAAAAGGAGTACGATTTTTTTTTCTTGTGAGACAAGAGGTATCTTTCATCTCCACGCTGTATTTCACTAACCTCTTTATATTTTGCTCCTGTTATATTTAGGTTAGAACAAGTTTCACTGAATACAGAAGCAAGCTTTTTCCTTTAAAAATTTTTTTGTTTGTTTTGTTTTTTGAGGAAGAGTGTCTCTCTAGCCCAGGCTCACCTGGAATTCACTATGTAGTCTCAGGGTGGCCTCGAACTCATGGCGATCCTCCTACCTCTGCATCCTGAGTGCTGGGATTAAAGGCGTGCACCACCACGCCCGGCTTCTTTTTTAAAAATTAAAAAAAAATTTACTTGCAAGCAGAGAGAGGGGGAAGAAAGAGAAAATGGGCACACAGGCCCTCTTGCCACTGCAAATTAACTCTAGATGTATGCATAACTTTGTGCATCTGGCTTTACATGGGTACTGGAGAATCAAACACGGGCCATCAAGCTTTACAAGCAAGTGCCTTTAGCTGCTAAGCCATCGCTCCAGCCTTCTGAGCAAATAAATATAATGCTGATAGATCTTAGACAGGAAAGTAGTTCTGAATGTAATGTCCTGCCCAAAATCTTTCTGAAGGATTTATCCTACATGTACAATTCTAAGCCTAAAGTACTCAGTGATAAAAGTATCTCCATATAATTCCGCGTGCTACATTATATTTATACCTTTTTAAGCTAAAACAGACCTTAAAGTACATTAATATAATTCTTACCAAAGATGAAACTTCTAGAATAGGACTATCCCTCAGAGCTAACTCAGCAGTAGAAATGTTTTCTGTGTTTGATATGATAGCTACTCCCCATAGATAGTTACAGAACTTAAAATGTGGCCTCTACAAATGAGGAATTACAGTTTATGTGTCTTTTGATGCTACCTAATTTAAATGAAAATAGCCACATATTGCCAACGGCTATTATACTAGACAACACCATTCTACACATTCTGGCACATGAAAAATTGCAAGTATAGGGTTGGAGAGATTGCTCAGGGGTTAAGGCACTTGCCTGCAGTGCCTAATGACCTGGGCTCAATTCCCCAGTAAACATGTAAAGCTAGATGCACAAAATAGTGCATGCATCTAGAGTTTCTTTGCAGTGGCTAGAGGCCCTGGCACACCTATATTCTGCCTCCCCCACCCCTGCTTACAAATGAATGCAATATTTAAAAAAGAAAAATTTCAAGTATAAATTTGTAGCTTGCTAACATAATCATTCTAGCATTATTTTCAATGAAGGCATCAGTAATTTAAATATTTTTCAGATTAATCAAAAAGAGTAGAATACTGAGCTGGGCGTGGTGGTGCACGCTTTTAATCCCAGCACTTGGGAGGCAGAGGTAGGAGGATCGCCATGAGTTCAAGGCCACCCTGAGGCTACATAGTGAATTCTAGGTCAGCCTGAGCTAGAGTGAGACCCTACCTCGAAAAACAAAAAACAAACAAACAAACAAAAAGAGTAGAATACTATTTATATATAAATGAAGTGACAGAAAATGTTTAAGAGACCATTTTGGGGATGCCTATTTAGTCTCATTCAGAAGGTGGTATTATTAAAGAGGAAGGATTACTCAAGTGAGACTGCGAGACTTTGAAACTTCATTTCTTTATATCTTTTTTTTCTTTTTGGTTTTCTGAGGTAGGGTCTCTCTCCAGTTCAGGCTGACCTGGAATTCACTATGTAGTCTCAGGGTGGCCTCGAACTCATAGCAATCCTCCTACCTCTGTCTCCCAAGTGCTGGGATTAAAGGCATGCACTACCACGCCCAGCTCATTTCTTAATATTTCTTAGCAGTGACTAATTACATTTTTGGCAACAAAAATATTATTAGGGCTAATAACAGTGAAAGACATGTGGCTGGGCATGGTCTTTAATCCCAGCACTTGGGAGGCAGAGGTAGGATTGCTGTGAGTTCAAGGCCACCTTGAGACTACATTGTAAATTCCAAGTCAGCCTGGGCTATAGCAACACCCTACCTGAAAACAAAAACAAACAAAAAAAGAACATGTGAATGTAGAAAAAAAACCCCAGAAGAGCCTGGCATGGTGGTGCATGCCTTTAATCCCAGCACTACGGAGGCAGAGGTAGGAGGATTGCCGAGAGTTCGAGGCCACCCTGAGAGTACATAGTCAATTCCAGGTCAGCCTGGACCAGAGTGAGACCCTACCTTGCAAAATCAAAAAAAAAAAAAAAAAAAAAAAACCAGAAGAGTTAATGACAAAAATCTTATTGGTTATAAAATTACAAGTGATTTTAGTTTTTTTTTTTCTTACATATTTCTTCATTTTTCAAGTTTTATACAACGGACATTTAAAAAAATATGTATATTAATTTTGGGCTATAGATGCTAAAGGCAGGGTCTCACTGTAGCCCAGGCTGACATGGAACTTACTCTGTAGCCCAGGCTAGCCTCCAACTCATGGCAATCTTCCAACTTGCCTCCCAAGGGCTGGGATTACAGATATGAGTGGCTACACCCAGCAAGTATTAATTTTTAATAAAAGAGGAGTAGTCAGGCAATGCAAATACACACACAAATCTGATCAAGTGGAACGAGCCCCAGTAATCTCATTTGGGAGCCAAGCACTTTCATATGAGGTAGGCTAGCCTAGGGCATCCAAGAGGAACATCCCACCCTCAAACTCATTTCTCGTGTTATCATCCTTGATCTGACTCTCAGAGGGTCCTAATTACTTTGCTCCAAATCAATTAATCCTTTAACTAAAAGGTATCATACTTCTACCCCAAACTTTCAATGTAATTGAAACAAAGCAGATTTTTGATTACCTGCCGGTCAGATAGCCAATCGCAGAGGCGGCATAGCAAGCCTACAAAGAAAGAACACAAGGACTTAAATATATCAAGATGCAGTTAGTAAAAGTACAAGAAAAAACTTAATTATTAAGAGCCTAGAATTTCAACCAGGCATGGTGACATACACCTTTAATCCCAGGCGGAGGTGGGAGGCTCCTCATGAGTTTGAGGCCAGCCTGGAGTTACAGAATGAGTTTCTGAGCAGCCTGGGCTACAATGAGGCTCTGTCTTTAAAAAAAAAAAAAAAAAAAAAGTGGGCTAGAAAGCTGGCTTAGCAGTTTAATGCTTGCCTGTGAAGCCAAAGGACCCTGGTTTGAGGCTCAATTCTCTAGGACCCACGTAAGCCAGATGCACAAGGGGGCACACGCATCTGGAGTTCGTTTGCAGTGGCTGGAGGCCCTAGCATACCCATTCTCTCTCTCTCTCTACCTGCCTATTTCTGTATCTTTCTCTCTCAAATAAAAAAAAATAGTCTAAAATTTGAACAGTAAAGAATTGGAAGACTAAATTTTTAGAAAAAAAAATTTATTTGAGAGAGAGAGAGAGGCAGATAGAGGGAGAGAATGGGCATGCCAGGGCCTCTAGCTACTATAAACAGACACCAGATGCAGGCATCACCTTCTGCCTCTTGTTTGATGTGGGTACTAGAGAATTGGACCTGGGTCCTTAGACTTTGCAGGCAAGTGCCTTAACTGCTAAGCCATCTCTCCAGTCCAAGACTATTCATTTTAACAAGAAATGTGCTACACATAAATCTCAAATAATGGTTTAGATGTCTAAGTTTTAGTTTCTAAAGACATTATTTTCTGTTACTCATAATATCTTCTTAGAACTATTTGTATCTTCAGAATCAACAAGAATGTCCTCTTTTTAGCCAGGCATGGTGGGGCATGTCTTTAATCCCAGCATTTGGGAGGCAGAGGTAGGAGGATCGCCATGAGTTTGAGGTCACCCTGAGACTACATAGTGAATTCCAGGTCAGCCTGAGCAACAGTGAAACCCTATGTCGAAAAAACAAAACAAAATAACAACAACAAAAAAGAATGTCCTCTTTTTAATACTGTTATTGATCATTTGTGCCTTTTTTCATTCTTCTCACAACAGGGCTGTTTAAATGCATCTTTTCTGGGGAGTGAGCAGGATCCCATCTCAGGTTGGCCTTGAATTTGTTATGTAGCCCAGGACAGACTCATGTCCTCCTGCCTCAGTTCTCCAGGTATTGGGATTATAATCATGCATTGATTATACTATTGGTAGATATGTACTGTTTGTACTGTTGTGTAGAGTGTGTCTGTGTGTACATGGAGGCCAGAGGACAACTCTGGGTGCTATCCTGAAGAACCTGTCCATCTCTTTTTAGACAAGGTCTCCTATTGGCCAGAGGCTCCACCAATTAAGTTAGACTAACTAGCCAGCAAGCTTCTCCTGTCTCTGCCTCCCCAGTGCTGGAATTACAGGTGAATGTAGTCATGCTGTGCCTAGAACTTTTAGTCAAGTGACTTCCACTCACAGGCAGAAGAGTACACACAGTCTAAGTCAAATGACCACCAGTCACAGGCAGAATAGTATACACAGTCTAAGACAGTAAAATGACCTCCACTCAGAAGAGTATATACAGTCTAAGACAGTCAAGTGACCACCACTCTCAGGCAGAAGAGTGTGCATAGTCTTTAAGACAGTCAAGTCTGAAGCCAAACTGGACTGATTCAGATCCCAATCCCTACACCCTACTGCGAGATTCTGGCAAAGTACTCCGCATAGTGGCTTTCTCCCCTATCTATAAATGAACAAAAGTCACACTACTGTTAGTAGGAAGAAATCAATTCAGATATGGACAGCACTCAAAATAGGAGTTGCACATAGTGAGTTCTTTGTGAGTACTGGAAAATCAAACTCAGATCATCAGGCTTTAAAAGCAAGTGCCTTTACTCACTGAGCCATTTCTTCAACATATGTTTTGATTACTCTAAGAATCTGATGAGAGACAATCAAGTCATACCCAACACCACCGTTGTCTAGCATAAAGATGCTCCTGAATCCTTCTGAGCTGGGTTACACATTCCCTTTGAACCATCCCACACCTTCCGCTTCAAACTGGTTCTCCCTTCTACATTCCCAGTCTTGGTCAGTGGCACTGTGCCCCATAATGTCCAAGCCACTCTGGAAGAGCTTGACTTCTCCTTCCTATTGGGTAGCCTACTTCTCCTTCAAGACTGCTCAGACATTGTTGTAGCCAGCTTCTCGTTGCTAAGACAAACACCTGACTAGAAGCTGCTTATAGGAGGAAAGGGTTTATTTCAGGCTCACAGAGTCCAGGGAAACACCTTCATGGCACAAACTGGCTCCCTTTCATAGATCCAAGCAGAGAGACCACCAACAGCCAGCACCATACCAATACCAGCAAGCACAAACAGCCAGAGCTCAAACTGCTCTGAACATACCTAGTGAGGCTGCACTCAAGATCCACCTGCAAACATACCTTAGGGCTGCACTCCAAGATCTAACCCTAGTGACATACCCCCTGTAGCAAGTGTCTGCCTTCTAGGGGCTCATGTTATAAGCTCAATTTTAATGAAACACCTGAGTCTATGGGGCCATACATTCAACTATCAAATTCAAACCACCACAGACATCTGTGGTGTTCCCTGAAGTAAGTATGCATGTATGCATGTATGTGGTTTCATATAGCCAGGCTGGCACTGAACTTGCTATGAAGACAAAACTAGGGCTTTGTGCATACTATAAGCATTCTACTAACTGAGCTACAGTTCCAACTAACTTTATTTTTTTTTAATTTATTTTGAGAGAGAAAGGAAGAGAAATAGGCAGGTAGAGGAAAGAGAAAGAGAGAGAGAGAGAACGAGCATGCCAGGGCCTCCAGCCCACTGCAAACGAACTCCATATGCATGTGCCCCCTTGTGCACCTGGCTTACATGGGTTCTGGGAAATCGAACGTGGGTGCTTTGGCTTTGCAGGCAAGCACCTTAATCACTAAGCCATCTTTCTAGCCCTCTTTATTTATTTTTAAATGTGGTGCTAGGGATTGAACCTAGCATCACACATGTTAGGTAAACACTTGACCACTAAGGTTGCCCTTTCTTTTATTTTGAGATAGGGTCTTGCTTTGTTGCCTAGGCTTATTTCAAACTGCTGATCTTCCCACCTTATCTGACTGACAAAAAATGAAAATAAGAGTCCAAACTCCTTATCTAGCTGGAAGAGTTTCCATATCCTCCCCTTTGTCTACCTACCTTGTCTCACAGCTTTCTGAGTCTTTATACTATCCTTGTGCATCATAAACAGACAAATGAGCAATCGCCCCTGTCCCACCATAGAGAACCAGTCACTCACTTGTCTACTGCTGTTCCTTATACGTACATCTGTTATGAGAGGTATTATTTGGGATTAAGTTTTTTTATATTTGTTTTGCCCAAACCTTGCCAGACTATGCTCAACTTGAAGGTCAAGAATAAAACTTATTTTATTCCTTCTTTACATCCCTATGTGAAATATATCTAGCATAGAACACATACTTAATAAATATCTGACATATGAATAAAAAAACAGTGGCAGAGGGCTGGAGAGATGATTTTGTGGTTAAGGCGCTTGCCTGTAAAGCCAAAGGACCCAGATTCTAATCCCCAGGACCCACGTCAGCTAGATACACAAGGTGGTGAATGCGTCTGGAGTTCATTTGCAGCAGCTAGAGACCCTGACATGCCCATTCTCGCTCTTTCTTTCTCAAATAAATAAATAAATTAATAAAAATAAAATATTTTTTAAAAACAGTGGTAGACATATCACCTTTAAAAAAAGCACCAGAAAATATAGGCCAATAGACACACTTTCTCATGCAGGTAAAAGAATAGAAAGTTGTTCCAAGTTTAAAAAAAAAAAAAAAAGTAAAAGGTAGGGCTGGGAGTGGTAGGTCCTGGGTTCAATTCCCAGCATGAGGGAGGAGGGAATATACAAATTCAAGATTTTCTAGTTTTCAGATTTAAGAAAAGACTGTAAAAATTTCAAACTTTGGGGCTGGAGAAATGGCTTAGCAGTTAAGGCATTTGCCTGTGAAGCCAAAGGACCAAGGTTCTATTCCCCAGGACCCATGTAAGCCAGATGCACAAGGGGCACATGCATCTGGAGTTCATTTGCAGTGGCTAAAGGCCCTGGCATGCCCATTCTCTCTCTGCCTCTCTTCTCTCCCTAAGCTAAGAAATGTCTTTCCATAAATATATAACACAGTAAAAATCTACACCATATAAAAGTCTGAACCAAGCCAGTCCGTGGAACACGATAACAAATGAACTGCAATTTCTGCTCTGTGGGAGCTCACAGTCAATGGCAGAGAAGGGTGGTTGGCAAGAGTTGACAAGGGCATAAATCAAAGGGCAACAGTGGAAGTGGAAAGTAGAATTTACCTTTGCCTGGGCTAACAGTATCTCAAAAGTCAACTGGGATCTTTTAAGACAATAGCTGAGAGAAGGGTGTGGCAGGGTGGTCAGAACTCACAACTATCCTATTTTTTTCCCTTTCCTGCTTCCAAAAAGCCCCTGAAGAAGATGGGAAAAGCACTAAGTCTGCCATTTCACACTCCCAAGTTTCAATATTGCCTCAACCATTTGTAACACCCTTCCCCTTGCCCTCTGCACCCATTATGCAACACGAGCCTTGTCTTCACTCACTTATCCCACAGGTGCTCCAAGAGAACCTATTGTGTACAGGCAACCACACCAGATCCTGGCAATACAGACAAGTAGTGATGAAATAATATCTCTGCCTAATAGGAAAGAAAGTTTGTTCCTTCCAAGCCTGACATTTAGATGCGGCACACTACAATAAAGTAGAAAAGTATGGGGTTGAGGAGATGGCTGAAGGCACTTGCTTGCAAAGCCTGCAGGCCTAGGGTTCAATTCCCCAACACTCACCTAACACCAGATGCGCAAAGTAGCGCATGCATCTGCAGTTCTTTACAATAGCAAGGATCCCTAGCGTGCCCACAGTCTGTCAGTCAGACTGGCTGCCTGTGTCTCACGACAAATAAAAAATATTTTTAAGATGTAAAAGTATGGGGCTGGAGAAATTGCTTGGCGGAAAGGTGCTTGCTGGCAATGCCAAAGGACCTGGGTTCAATTTCCCAGGACCCATGTAAAGCAGAAGCATAGGTGGTGCATGCGTCTGGAGTTCGTTTGCAGTGGCTGGAGGCCCTGGTGTGCCCATTCTCTCTCTCTCTCTCAAATAAATATTTTTTAAAAAGATATAAAAGTATGAACACAGGGCTAAGGAGATGGCTTGGGCGCTTGCCTGCAAAACCTAATGACCTGGATTTGATTCCTCAGTACTCACATAAAGCCGGATGCACAAAGTGGCACATGCATCTGGAGTTCACTCAGGCCCTAGCATGCCCATTCACTTTCTCTCAGTGTCTCTTTCTGCGTGCAAATAAGTCAATAAATAAAATATTTTTTAAAGTATGAACACAGACCCAAACCCATTATACATGACTTCAGGCACGTTTTACTTAGTCTCTCTGCATCTCTCTCTCTCTTTTTTTCCCTGCCAACTAAGGAATTAAAAGGCCATGATTACTGTCGGTCGTGGTGGTGCACACCTTTAATCTCAGCAGTCGGGAGGCAGAGGTAGAAAGATCGCGGTGAGTTCGAGGCCACCAGGAGACTCCAACAGCGAATTTCAGGTCAGCCTGGGCTAGAGCGAGACTCTACCTCGAGAAACCAAAAAACGAGATTGCTACGTGCAGCTGCTGCCATGCATTCGGCTACCTGTGGTCCATACTCACCGCTTGCTCATTCCTCATCCCAATGTACTTGATGCCTAGTTCTTGAGCGGCCATGGCGATTTCTGTCACTGGGATGCCCACGACACCAAAGATGTACTCGACATTCTGGGGACGGGGGTGTCAAAGGACAGAGAGAAATAAATAAACACCCTGGCTTTCATCACCTGAGGGAGTCTTTCCTCCCTTCAGGGTGCAAAATAAATAAGAAGGACCAAAAGACCTCCCTGCCCCACAGCCCCACGAGTTCTCGTCTCCAAGACAACGCCTTGGCCCCCGCCGGCTTCCGTAGGAGGCTTTTACTCCAGAGGGTGTCCCTCGTACTTGTGTTTTTAGAGCCTGGGCGATGACTTTAGCGCCAGACACCTGCACTTCGCCTTGGTCACTGAGCCCTCCTGCCGAATGGCTGTCTGGCATCTTCGACCAAAAGAATAAAACAAAACCAACCAAACAAACAAAAAACAAGCAAACTTTAAAGGCCTTCTTGTAGCTGACAGGCACGCCAAATGCACACAAAGTCCACAGACCGCCTCTGGTGGGACCGCACCTCCGATTGACAGGACGGCGGCCAACCGCTTTATGCAGCGGGAAGGAAGGGGCGGGGCCAACGTGAGCCCGCCTCTCGCTGAGGTGAGTCCGGAAACACGCCCTCTCGCCACTCGGCGGCTCCCGCGGTCAGAGAGGCGGGACTAGCGGGCTGCCGCGGCCTATGCTGAGCAGGTGAGAAGCCCGTCCCTCTCGGAGGCCGCTTCTCGCCGCAGTCTCCTCTGGGGTCTCGACGTCCGTCCTTCGGCAGCGCGAAGTGCGAGGAGCGCATGCGCACGGCGGGCTGGGGCAGGTGAGCGAGGAGGGGGCGTGGCCCTGGAGCACGTCCTCGGGCCGCCCCCGCAGGGGCTTCAGGCTGGCTTGGGGCAAGCTGTGCAAAGGCTGCTGGGACGTGGGTGGTACGAAGCAAGTTCAAGCGAAGCGGTCTGTGGTCTTCTGGGGGTGGTGGTGTCCTCTGGTGTCATAGCCTTATGCCTGTGCACTCAGTAGATGGCGCGTGCTACTTAAATGAATGAGCATCTCAGACTTAATTGTAGACATCAAGTTTCCATTAAGAGATAAAGTAACTTGCCCTGGCTACCCTGAGCCGAGACCCGTCTTGGCATACTAATTCCGTCCCCCCACCTATGCTTTGGCTTTAGGGTTGGGCACATCCAGCCCTTGCTATACCCTACATTATTCTCCATCTCTATCGAAAGTCAGCAAATACTCCTTTCCACAAGCCTTAGATTCAGTCCCTGCACCACAACCAGGCCTTTTATCTGCATTTGTAAAAAATATTTTTATTAGCCCGGTGTGGTGGCGCAAGCCTTTAACCCCAGCACTTGGAAGGCAGAGGTAGGATGATCTCTGAGAGTTGGAGGCCACCCTGAGATGACATACTGAATTCCAGGACAGCCTGAGCTAGAGTGAGAACCTACAAAAAAAAATGTATTTTATTTACTTATTTATTTGAGAGAGAGAGAGACACAGGAGAAAGTGGGAATGGGCACACCAGGCCTTCTACCACTGCAAACAAACTCCAAATGCGTGTACCGCTTTGCACATCTGGCTCTCTCTGGGTACTGGGAAATTGAACCTGAGCTTTGCAAGCAAGCTCCTGTAACTGTTTAGCCATCTCTCCCAACTCACTTCTGCATTTTTGAATGAGAAAGTTCTTTGCAGTGTGCTATTTCTGAGGCTATTCCTCAAGTCATTAGACCATCTCTGTGAACTGTGGTTTTATGGAGAAACCAAATCTGTGTTAAAGATCCTGCAGTCTGGTGCCCGGGGTAGTGGCACATGCCTTTAATTCCAGCACTTGGGAGGCAGAGGTAGGAGGATGGCTGTGAGTTCAAGGCCATCCTGAGGCTACATAGTGAGTTCCAGGTCAGCCTGGGCTAGAGTGAAACCCTACCTTGAAAAAAGAAGAAAAAGCCGAGTATGGTGGCACATGCCTTTAATCCCAGCACTCGGGAGGCAGAGGTAGGAGGATCACCATGAGTTTGAGGCTACCCTGAGACTACATAGTTAATTCCAGGTCAGCCTGGTCTAGAGTGAAACCCTACCTTGAAAAAAGAAGAAAAAGCCGAGTATGGTGGCACATGCCTTTAATCCCAGCACTTGGGAGGCAGAGGTAGGAGGATCACCATGAGTTTGAGGCAACCCTGAGACTACATAGTTAATTCCAGGTCAGCCTGGGCCAGAGTAAGACCCTACCTCCAGAAGGAAGGAAGGAAGGAAGGAAAGGAAGGAAGAAAAGAAAAAGAGAAGATCCTGCAGTCTGATTGACTCATCAGAACTTCATGATTGTGGATATAAGGAAGGTGTAAGAGAAAAGCAAAAGCAAACACCAGATTTGATCTCTGCAGACAAGACTGTTTATTGAGAGAAAACAGTGAGGGGGCCTCAGCTTTCCCATGGGATGAAGGCTGAAGCACTGAGCCAGGCTAGAGAGTAAGTTTATAAGGAGAATCCTAAGAAAAACAGACTGGACCAGGTGCAGCTGATAAAAAAATTATAGCTGTTTGTGTCCTTGTTCAAAATAGGCTTCTTCATCCGGGAATGTCTAAGGGAGGAGACTCAGATGGTCTGTGGTCCTTCAAGGCCAACCAGGATAAGGGGAGTACATCAATCAGGGAAGGTGTCAAACTTCTTTATTGCCCACAAGCTTTAGGAATAGCCATTAACTCTTTAGTCCCCTTTAGTTTTCAGGGAAGGCTAGTAACCCTTCAGTCCAGACTCTGGAAGGATAAAGGGAATTGGGGGTGAGTGGACATTTTGGGTAGGACTGCATGGGCCGGGACTGGGGATGAAGACTTGTTGCCAGCTACTTCAAGCCGGAGGGGGGCAGTAGATCTCTTAGGGTGTCCCATGCAGTCCTGTGGAAGTTGGATGTTCAGGAGCTGATATTCAGTGGTCAGGAAGAATTCAGTGACTTGCTGTGAAGTGAAGGCATGTATTCTGTCCAGCAGGAATTCAGTGAGGCATCTGAGTATGCAAGGACCAAAAGAAAGGGTGAACATTATCATAATTAGGGGAATAAAGTACATGTCAGAGACAGGATAGGTTTAACTTGGAAGAGAGTAGAGCTGTGAGATTTTTTTTTTTTTTTGGTTTTTTGAGGTAGGGTTTCACTCTGGTCCAGGCTGACCTGGAATTAACTATGTAGTCTCAGGGTGGCCTCGAACTCTCAGTGATCAGCCTACCTCTGCCTCCCAAGTGCTGGGATTAAAGGCGTGCGCCACCACGCCCGGCTCTGTGAGATTTTTTAACTTATACCAATAGATATCTTAGTTGGTCACAGAGAAATGTCAGGATACATGTAGAGAAATAATCTTATTGGCCATTAAAAAGGCTATTGCGGGCTGGAGAGATGGCTTAGCGGTTAAGGCACCTGCCTTCTAAGCCTAAGAACACCGGTTCCAATCTCCAGATCCCACGTTTAGCCAGATGCAAAGTGACACAAGGGCGCAATGTTCCACTTGACCACAAGGGGGCGCACGCATCTGGATTTCATTTGCAACAGCTGAAAGGCTTCTCTCCCCTCCTCTGTCTCTCTCTCCAAAAAAACAAAAAACAAAACAAAAAAAAAAGGGTATTGTAGCCCCAAATATTTTGGCTCTAGATTGGTAACATTTACCTCTCCACAATCATTGTAGTCCATTGTTGAAGTCCTAGTCATACAGGTGTGGATTTTGGCAGTTTTAGCTTTTTGTTTTTCATTTGCCAAACATCATCTTGCAGTTTGTATACATCTATCTTAGGAACAGGCAAGGAGGCAGCTCTTCAGGAGAGTGATAGTTATCAGAGCCATTAGGAAAGAAACACCTAGATCATGTCCAATCTATTATCCATTATGATCTGCTTATTATCCATGTATGAGTTTTCTTGCATGTGACATGACATGTATAGGTGACATGAACATTATATTTTTTAAATTTTTTAAAAAAATTATTTATTTATTTGCAAGCAGAGAGAGAGAAGAGAGACAGACAGAGAGAGAATGGGCATGCCAGGGCCTCTAGCCACTGCTAACGAACTCCAGGTGCATGTGCCCCCTATGCATCTGGCTTACGTGGGTCCTGAGGAATTGAACCTGGGTCCTTTGGTTTCTCAGGCAAATGCTTTAACCACTGAGCCATTTCTCCAGCCCATGAACATTATATTTAAGGTAGAAAAATAATATAGGAGTTGGGTAAGGAAGAAGGAGTTGTTAACTTGGATGGGAGGTTAATTGGAACTTAGGGAAATATAAAGATTTGGTTTAGGTAAGGTAGGAAATATAAAATATTAGTATTGAAGCAATATTTGAAATATCTTAAATTATTTTAAATTCAGGTATAATAGAGATTAAGAAATTAACTAATTTTGAAATTTAGGTTTAAAGGGGTGTGTGTGTGTGTTAAGTCTTTAATATAGAAGGTTTATGGTCTTTACTTACTTGGTCCAAAGATCAAAAAGTCTTATCTCTTTTTTTTATTTGAGAAAGATAGAGAGAGTTAGAGAGAGAGGGGGAGAGAGAGAGAGAGAGAATGGGCATGCCAGCAGCCTCTCAGCTGCTGTGAATGAACTCCAGACGTGTGTGCCCCCTTGTGGGCAAGTGCAGCATTGTGCCCTTGAGTCACTTTTTGCGTCTGGCAAAATGTGGGACTTGGAGATTGGGACCGGCCTTCTTAGGTTTGGCAGGCAGGCACCTTAACTGCCAAGCCATCTCTCCAGCCCAAAAAGTCTTATCTTTAGGAGAACTAATGAAAGTACATTAGGCTGAAATGCTAAAACTTTAATTAGTCTTGATAATTTGTTATTAACAGTTGTTTATTTCATAAATATAATGAAATTGTGTTTTATAGAATTATACTGGTTATATAATACAATGAAATATATTTTATGTAATTAAACTCAGTTTTATTTATTAGAATAAGTTTATAGCAAATAACACAGTCTTACCCAATAGGAAAACATATAAGAGTATAACATTTAAGAAACCTATTGTTGCAAACAGGTGTCCTATGTAACAAAATACTTAGTTTTGATTTCTGGGGTTTTTTTGTTTTGTTTTGTTTTTGTTTTTCTAGCTCAGGCTGACCTGGAATTCACTCTGTAGTCTCATGGTGGCCTTGAACTCATGGTGATCCTCCTACCTCTGCCTCCTGAGTGCTGGAATTAAAGGCGTGCACCACCATGCCTGGCTAGTTTTGATTTTTATGTCACATTCAGATAGAGTTTAAAAATAAACAAAACTAGTTAAAATATCTTGATCTTGTCAACTTTGATATTGATATGGGAAACTGAAGCTTACATAACTAGTACCAGAGACGGAGTGGAGAATCAGTCTATTTTTACATCAGTGTGAGTTGACGGGAATCTCTCCCAAAGCCTGAGAAAATGGTTAATTAGTAGAGATCTGAAGCTGTGTTGTGAAGTTAAGAAGAAACGCAAGATAATTTTAGTACTGGTCAGAAGCTGTAATACAAACTATGGCCTTGAAACAGTACAAAAACTATAGTGTCAGTACAAAAGACTATGTAGTATGGGACATAATTAGCATGAAAGTTTATTACAGTACAAGACAAGAGGCCTTTAATTTTTTTTATAATATGAGGTATGACATTATAAATAAATTTATCATCTTATAGAGAATTGTTTGAACTATGTAAACAATTAAGGCAAGAGAAATACAAAGAAACAGCTTTTTATAAGGTAAGCACATCTTATTTTTTAAATGTGTAATAGTTATAAGTACAGGCAGAACTTGTCAAGTAAGACAGCATAAAGATTTGGCATTTGTATTTGGTAACATCTTTGATTAGTTTAGATATCTGTGTGGGTACCAATTACCCCACAGACTGGAAACAGAACAGCAACATTTAAGATCATTTTTCTAGAGCAGGGAACATGTCTTAAGTATCAATATATCTATAAGCAATGAACTTAAGATGTAAGAAATGAGACAGTTATTTAAATAAAACCTTGATTGAGACTGAGTATACATAGCTTAAGAATAAAGCCAACCTTGGTCATTGTTAAGCTAAATTAGTCTGATTTTAACATACATTAGAGACATTATGATAGACATAAAGTGATTTTTTTCATTTTACCTTTAATCATTAAATCATTAAATCATTTTTAAGTTTAACATAAGGCAATATTTATGAATGGTAGAATATATGAAGCCTAGACAAACTATATTAACATTGGTTGTATATTGTAGGCTTTTCTAGGACAGGAGGAGTTTCCTCAGGTTCCCCGAGAACAAAGTCACAATGACTAAATCACCTTTTATAAGACTTAGACCATAATCTCAGTGATAATCACCCAGTAAAACAGCATGAGCAAGACAGGAACCATCTTAAGGTTACAGTTGTTTGTTTGTTTTTTAGATGGAATAATCTTATTAAATGGTAAAAGGTTGACAAATAGAGGAATATAGAAAACTTGGTTGAGGACTTTAAAGCCAGTCTTTTATAACCATTATCATGACCAATGAGTGAAAAGTTTTTAAGTTTACTATCTGAATACCATAGCATCCTGTTTCCAGCCAGGGCCATCCTTTGTTAGTCTGATATAAACCCTAGGATAATAATCATTTTATATATCTCAAGGAGTCTGTAATCTGATCAAGGAGTTTAAGACTTAGTCAACTTTGTCTTTAACCTTCTGTTTAAGCGTCATCTACATACTTTATTTATATCTTCATCTACATACTTTTACCTTACAATCTATGTAACCACACTGTAACAATCTTTTTTATAAATCTTTTTAATAAAGCATTTACCAACATTTAAAGTTTTTTCCAGTTTATCTTCCTTAGCCAGTTTATCTCATAATTACCAACAAAAACTTTCTTACTATAAGACTTTTTTTTTCTTTTTGTGATAGGGTCTCACTCTAGCTCAGGCTGACCTGGAATTCACTCTCTAGTCTCAGGGTGGCCTCGAACTCATGGTGACCCTCCCACCTCTGCCTCCCAAGTGCTGGGATTAAAGGCATGCACCACCACGCCCGGCTTTTACCATGACTTTTGTTTTGTTTTGTTTTTGTTTTTGTTTTTTTGAGGCAGGATCTCGCTCTAACGAGAACCCATTTATCTGTTATCCCCACCAATGTATTTGGTAAGTGCGTAGACTTGTGACTTTATTATTTCCCTGACTCTGAAAGTTCATGTTGCCTTTTCCACGCTGGAACATGTCATTCAGGACAGCCATGTTACTGGGCCATGGTCATCATATTTGACTCAGAATAAACTCTGTCTTATTACCTTTGGAGCAAGATCAACATCTCAATAACAATAAGCATAAAAGTTAAAAAGTAAAGTTGAGCAGAGCCTGGTGGCACACACCTTTATTCCCAGCACTTGGGAGGCAGAGGTAGGAGGACTGCTGTGAGTTCGAGGCCAGCCTTAGAATACATAGTGAATTCCAGGTCAACCTGGGCTAGAGTGGGACTCTACCTTGAAAAACCAAAAATAAATAAACTACATGCATATATATATGTTTTTCCCCAAAGAAGCATTTAAAAAATAAATTGAAAATTAAAAAGGAGAAAAATAAATAAAAAGGGAAAAGCCAGGCATGGTGGTGCACACCTTTAATCCCAGCACTTGGAAGTCAGAGATAGGAGGATCACCATGAGTTCAAGGCCATCCTGGGACTACAGAGTGAGTGCCAGGTCAGCCTGGGCTAGGGTGAGACTCTACTTGGAAAAAAATTTTTAAATTTTTAAATAAAATAAAAGGGAAATTTTTAAAAAGTAAATGCAGCTTTTACTCCAAAATGTGTCTATATTTTAGTATAACAAAGACATTTTATTTACTAAGGTATAATGAACAGAGATATTTTTATTTATTTATTTATTTATTTGATAGAGAAAAAGGCAGAGAGAGAAAGAGAGAGAGAGTGGGGAATGGTTCTCCAGGGCCTCCAGCCACTGCAAACAAACTCCAGACATGTGCGCCCCCTTGTGCATCTGGCTAATGTGGGTCCTGGGGAATCAAACCTGGGTCCTTTGGCTTTGCAAGCAAACACCTTAACCGCTAAGCCATCCCTCCAGCCCCAGAGATCTTTTTTAAAAATTCTATTTATTTATTTATGAAAGAGTGAGAGAGAATGAATAGGTGTGCCAGGACCTCTAGCCACTACAAACAAACTCCAGACTCATGTGCCACTTTGTGCATCTGGCTTACATGGGTCCTGGGGAATCAAACCTGGGTCCTTTGGATTTGCAGGGAAGCACCTTAACTGCTAAGCCATCTCTCCAGTCCCTGAACAGAGATCTTAATTGTCAAAGCTTTGTACATGGCTGTAGCTACCATGTAAAGACATTTAAACCATTTACCTGTCAAGTAAAACTGACATTCCAGAAAGATGAAGAACATTCTGTGTATGCCCTGACTGCTCTTTGGCACAGTCCCTCTTACCTATTTTTGAGAAACAGGGACCTCACTCCCTTCCACCATGTGGTATCGTTTATATCAGTACTTGTAAGATGGCCCCTACCCTCATTACATCAGAATCACTTGGAAAGCAATTTCAAGCTGCAGTCATTTGGACCTACCCCAGGTATTCTCAGCCAGCACCTTAGGGAGGGGTGTGTGTATGTGTGTGTGTCACTTTTTTTTTCCAGGTTGAATGCCTCTAGCTCTGTAGTTGTACTGAAGGATTAAAGTTAATAATTAAATGAATTATTGCTAACTATTATTGAAGGACACTGTTATTGAAGGAATCCCTTTGGTTCAAGGCTGAGCCTGCTTGATGTTGGCTACACAAGCAATATAGACAGTTGTCAGTTCATGGGGCTGTGTGTCCACAGCCCTCTCAAAAGAATTACAGACAGTACCACTCAGGATGGAGTGGAAACAAACTCTGAATTTGAATTCACTTAGCTGGTTCGGTTCTGCCAGTTACAAAGAAGAAAAGCATTGGCCTTGTTGCTTTTGCCTTTGAGCTGTCCAGGGCAGAGTTCAGGTTCCATCCTCACTTGTCTGTGCTGATGCAACAGTGGTGCTGTGAGTCCTGCTGCCAGGCCAAGGAGTCACTCCTGCTCAGTCCAGCTGCAGTTCAAAGATCCTGGATCTGCAGTTTAGCCAAGTC
This sequence comes from Orientallactaga bullata, assembly GCA_004027895.1. Lineage (NCBI taxonomy): Eukaryota > Metazoa > Chordata > Mammalia > Rodentia > Dipodidae > Orientallactaga > Orientallactaga bullata. Next base: position 55,737 of record PVKW010003799.1, on the reverse strand, counting down.
ATTCTATGTGGGATCACATTCTCTATTACTTTTGTTGGCAGTATGCATAGAATTTTTGTTTATTTACTTATTGGTTTTCATTATTAGGAGGAATGAATCATTTTTAATTAAAAAAATACTTATTTTGGAGCTGGAGGGATGGCTTAGCAGTTAAGGCATTTGCCTGCAAAGCCAAAGGACCCAGGTTTGATTCCCCAGGACCCACGTTAGCCAGATGCACAAGGTGGCATATGTGTCTGGAGTTCATTTGCAGCGGCTAGAGGGCCTGGCGAGCCCATTCTCTCTCTCTCTCTCCCTCCCCCTCTTTCTCTCTGTCAACTAACTAAATAAATAAAAATAAAATATATTTTTTAAAATTTATTTTCTTTGGTTTTTTTAAAAACATTTTAAAAATATTTTATTTATTTATTTAGTTGAGAGAGAGAGAGAAAGAGGCAGAGAGAGAGAGAGAGAGAGAGAGAGAAAGAATATGTGCCAGGGCCTCCAGCAACTGCAAACGAACTCCAGATGCATGTGCCCCCTTGTGCATATGGCTTATGTGGGTCCTGGAGAATTGAATCGGGATCCTTTGGCTTTGCAGGCAAATGGCTTAACCACTAAGCCATATCTTTGGCCCTTTTCTTTGGTTTATTGAGGTGGAAACTTGCTGTAGCCCAGAGTGACTTGGAATTCAGGCTGGCCTCAAACGCACAGCAATCCTCCTTGCTTCGGCCTCCCAAGTGGTGGGATTAAAGGTGTGCAAACCACTCCTAGCTTCTTTGTTTGTTTGTTTGTTTGTTTGTTTGTTTATTTATTTATTTATTTATTTATTTATTTATGTTTTGTTTATTTGAGAGAGGGTAAGAGGCAGAGAGGGAGAGAGAGAGGAAGAGAATGGGCATGCCAGGGCCTCTAGCCATGGCAAACGAGCTCCAGACGCATGTGCCACCTTGTGCATCTGGCTAACGTGGGTACTGGAGAATTGAACCTGGGTCTTTAAGCTTTACAGGCAAGCTTCTTAACTGCTGAGCCATCTCTTCATCCTATTTATTTATTGATTGATTGATTTATTTGGTTTTTCGAGGTAAGGTCTCACTCTAGCCCAGGCTGACCTGGAATTCACTCTGTAGTCTCAGGGTGGCCTCGAACTCATGGCGATCCTCCAACTTCTGCTTCCCGAGCGCTGGGATTAAAGGCATGTGCCACCATGCCCAGCTCCTTTTATTTATTTTTTTGTTGTAATGGTCCGAAAATCGCTGAAGAAAGACCCCAGAGTCAAATAGTATGTAAAAGCATAGAGCGTTTATTCTGCAGAGTTAGCCAGTATGCTGGGGTCAACCACTCGTACAAAATGGCAGCAACCTGAGGAGTTCACAGGCTCCCTTTTAAGCAGAGCTAAAGGAATTTTGGTGGGTTTTTAGTCTTTTAACATTATTGGCTAATTTGAACAGTAACTGTACTTGTGTTTTTTTGATTGGTCTTAAGGTTTTGGTGGCCAGGTCTAGGGGAATTTCAGGCAGAGGAGGTAACCTCCTAATGTGATTGGCTAAGCAAGCAGCAGTTACGTTTGTACATATTCAGCCCCCAAAGCTCGCCCCTCCTGGAAATTGAAACTTTGGCCTAGTCAGGGCAGCACCTTACTGAGGCCTATCATGGCGTCAGTTTGGTCCCTTCATTATCAGTATTGGGGGTGGAATCTAAGGTCTTATGCATGCTAGACAACAACTCTACAACTAAGCTGTATCCCCAGCCCTATTTTTATTTTTTATGTTGAGACAGGGTTTCACAAAGTTGTCTAGGCAGACCTTGAACTTGAGAGATCCTTCTGAGTAGCTGGGTTTACTGACCTATAAGCAAAAAAAAAAAAAAGCCACAAGAACAGGAAAAAAGAAAAGGAAATCTCTGTAGAACACTTATCTTTTTTGTTTGTTTCTTTTAAAATTTTTTATTTATTTTTATTTTTTAGAGAGAGAGACAGAGAGAGACAGACAGAGAGACAGGGAGAGGAAGACAGATAGAGAATGGGCGTGCCAGCAGTCTCTCAGCTGCTGTGAACAAAATCCAGATGTGTGTGCCCCCTTGTGGGCAAGTGTGGGCATTGCCCACTTTGCGTCACTTTGCATCTGGCTAAACGTGGGACCTGGAGATTGGAACCAGCGTTCTTAGGCTTAGGAGGCAGGCGCCTTAACCGCTAAGCCATCTCTCCAGCCCTGTTTTTGTTTTTTGAGGTACGGTCTTGAACTGGCCTCCAGCTCAAAGTGAGCCTCCTACTTCTGCCTCCCAAGTGCTGGGATTAAAGGGGTGCACCACCACACCCGGCTCTAGAACACCATATTTATTTATTTATTTATTCATTCATTCATTCATTTATTGATTAGAGAGAGAGAGAGGGAGGGAGAGTAAAAATGGGCATACCAGGGTCTCTAGCCACTGCAAATGAACTCCAGGTGCATGCTCCCCCTTGTGCATCTGGCTTATGAGGGACCTGGAGAATCGAACCGGGGTCCTTAGGCTTCACAGGCATGTGCTTTAACTGCTAAGCCATCTCTCCAGCCCAAGAACATTATTTTTATTTTTTTATTTTTTTATGTTTTGGTTTTTCGAGGTAGGGTCTCACTCTAGCCCAGACTGACCTGGAGTTCACTATTCTCAGGGTGGCCTCAAATTCACGGCGATCCTCCTACCTCTGCCTCCCGAGTGCTGGGATTCAAGGCATGCACCATCACGCCTAGATCTCAAGCAACACTTAAAACTACAATGCAGGAAATGTGCCAACAGAGACAGAACAGGACATAAAATAATGTCATAAAGTGGTTATTTGAGGGCAGCACATTAACTACTAAGCCATCTCTGTAGCCCTGAAGTGGTTGTTTGAGTAGAAGAGGTTATAATGATTTGGTTTCTTTCATTACATTTATGAACTTTATAGTACCTAATGTAAGAGCGAGGCATGAAGCAAACCCAGCTTTCTATTTTGGAGACACAAGGGTAAACTAGATAATAACAACTCCCAGTGCCTGTTAATTATTGACAGGTTCCCCTGGTACTCTGTGACCCGCAGAAGGCTGGATTCCTGCCCTTGGTCTGCACCATGGGGCACTTAACTTTTGCCCTATATTTTCATGCAGGCATGACCTTGGGCTGGAGCATGCAGCATATGTGAAGAACACAGAAGGAATGCTATTCCCTTTATGGATTCTGGGGTTTTTTTTTAAAGCAAATTTGGAGCAGTTTAACATTAGCAATAAGCACAACTGACAAGGAGTAGTGTGTGTAAAACATACTCTGTGTGCTGATATCAGAAACAGATTAGATATCATAATATAGGGGTTGGAGAGATGGCTCAGCGGTTAAGGTACTTGCCTGCGAAGCCTAGGACCTAGGTTCAATTCCCCAGACCCACATAAGCCAATGTACAAGGTGGCACATGTGTCTGGAATTTGTTTGCAATGGCTGGAGGCCCCTGGCATGCCCATTCTCTCTAAATAAATAAATAAATAAATAAATAAATAAATAAATAAATAAATAAAAAAAATACATTTTAAAAAGAAATCATAATATAGTGTTTCTTCTTGGAAATCAACTTCAAGCTTAGGGGTGGCCCTAAATGTAGGGATCAGCTATCGTACATGGAACATGGGACCAGTGTGGAAACTTCTGTTTGCGTTGTTTCTTCTGTTTAGTCATTGGCACTTGTTAAGACTTCACTTTAGCTCTTAGAATTTTCCTTGTTGCTTTGTTTTGTTTTTCATCTCTTCTCTGTTTCAGAGAAGCAAATAATCACTGATGGTTCGCAGAGTGCAACTCCAGGTGAGGGGCATTTTCATGGTAAAAGACTTAATTCCATAAACTTGTTTCTTCATCATAACCTTTGAGTTCCTTTTTGGGGCTTAGCTGTGATTTATTTATTTATTTGTTTGCTTACTTATTTTATGCAGTTGACATCTTTCAGACACATGGAAGGAACAGAAATGACTACACGCTGTGTACCAAGCTTTTAGCTTAGAAATGCAAACAATATGAATACAGTGACTCCCTTGTGTTCCTCATGACTGTATCTCCTTTGATATCCCATAGAAGTAACCATTACGGTGAGTTTGACATTTTTATAAAAAATATTTTTATATATTTATTTGAGAGAAGCAGAGCGTTAGACACACACACACACACACGCAATGAGCATGGACACACCTAGGCTTCTTGCTACTGCAAATGAACTGCAGATGTAGGTGCTATTTTGTGCATCTGGTTTTATGTGGGTACTGGGGAATTGAACCTAGGCCCTCAGGCTTTGCAAGTAAGTGCCTTTAACCACTGAGTCATCTCTCCACCTCAGAGTTTGATGTTTTTAGTATCCTTATCCACTTTTTAGGTGAAGAACACTGTTTTAATCTATTTTTTGTTGTTATAAAAAAACACTTGAGACCAGGTAATATTTATTTAATGATACTGGGGACTGAATCCAGGGCCTTGCATATAGGCTATTCCACCACTGAACTATACGTCCCCAACCTTTATTCCTTCACTTTTTAAAGTTTATTTTTATAAACATTTTTCTGTTTTGTTTTTGTTTTTTGAGGTAGGGTATTGCTCTAGCCCAGGCTGACCTGGAATTCTAGTAGCCTCAGGCTGGCCTTAAACTCAGGGTTATCCTCCTACCTTTGCCTCCCAAGTGCTGGGATTAAAGGCATGCGCCACCACGCCTGGCTAGTTTTTAAACATTTTTTTAATTTATTTATTTGATAAAGAGAGAGATAGAGGGAGAGAGAGAGAGAGAGAGAGAGAGAGCGAGCACGCATACCAGAACCTCTAGCCACTGCAAACATACTCCAGAAGCATGCGCCACCTTGTGCATCTAGCTTAATGTCAGTACTGGGGAATTGAACCTGAGCCCTTAGGCTTCACAGGCAAGCGCCTTAACCACTAAGACATTTTTCCAGCCCATCCCCCACTTTTTATTTTATAAACTTTTAATTTATTTATTTGTGTGTGTGTGTGTGTGTGTATGTGTGTATGTATGAGTACACCAGGGTCTCTTACTGCTGCAAATGAACGCCAGACACTTGCACCACTTTTTGCATCTGACTTATGTGGGTGGCTCAGGAATCGAACGCAATCCAGCAGGCTTTGCAAGCATGATGACTCAGTGCATTTAACTGCTGAGTCATCTTCCAAGCCCCAGTCCCCATCCTTTTTATTTTGAGACAGCGTCTCTAAGTTCCTCAGGCTAGCCTTGAACTCATTCTGTATCCCAGTCTGGCTTTGAACTTGTAATCCTTCTGCCTCAGCCTCCCAAGTAGCTGGGATTTTAGGCTTATGCCACCAGGATGGGCAAAAGCAATGCATGAATTTTGTTTTGACTCATTGTTGTAGAGGTTAGGAAATCCAAAAGCATTATGTTGGTGTCTACTTAGCATCCAGTGAGGGGCCTGTGGCAGAAAGGCAAGCAGATATGTGAAGAAGAAGAAAAAGGGAGACAGCCAGGCCTAGAGGTATATACCTTTAGTCCCAGTTGACCTGGGACTTCCTATGTAGCCTCAGGGTGGCCTCGGACTCACAGAGATCCTCCTACCTGTGCTGGGATTAAAGGCATGTGCCCAGACTGTCAGGCTTTGTACACAAGCACCTTTAACCACTGAGCCATCTTTCCAAAGCTCTGTTCCCTCCTTTTAATCCTTTCATTCCTGATCTATTTTGTTCATTTGGTTTTTTAAAAATATTTTATTTAGCCGGGTGTTGTGGCGCATGCCTTTAATCCCAGCATTCAGGAGGCAGAGGTAGGAGGATTGCTGTGAGTTTGAGGCCACCCGGAGACTACCCAGTTAATTACAGGTTAGCCTGGGCCAGAGTGAGACCCTACCATGAAAAAAAAATTTTTTAATGTACTTATTGGAGAGAGCCCGAGGCAAAGAGAGAAAGAGAGAGAGAGGGAGGGAGGGAGAGAGAATGGGTGTGTCAGGGCCTTTAGCTGCTGCAAATGGCGCCACCTTGACACAGGTGCCACCTTGTGCATCTGGCTTACGTGGGTCCTGGGGAATTATTGAACCTGGATCCTTTGGCTTTGCATGCAAGTGCCTCAGTTGTTTTTAATAAAAGTAAGCATTACTTTATTTTCATTCATGGCAGAGTGTTGAGTCATAACCTATATGTGCTTTCTGACAGTTTTATGGTGAGTAATCTTCAGTTTCTTTCCTGATGGTGTCTTTCCAAAGACTTTGAGCTCTTTATTTACTCCTTTTTCGTGAGTGCTTTCTACATTGTTTGGGTTTGTTTGCAGGAGCTTGTGTGGGAGATAACAAGGCTGTGTGTTGACAGTTTCTCTCAGCTGTTTGAGGATATCTTCTTTCTTTACTCTTGAAAAGTGTACTGTTGTTCAAATCACTGTATCCTGGAAGGTAATTGCTTTTCTCTCTAGTTGCTTCTGAATTTTCTTTTTCTTAAAATATTTGGCATTCGGGCCAGGTGTGGAGGTGCACGCCTTTAATCCCAGCACTCGGGAGGCAGAGGTAAGAGGATCGCTGTGAGTTCAAGGCTAGCCTGAGACTATATAGTGAATTCCAGGACAGTTTGAGCTAGAGAAACACCCTACCTCAAAAACCAAAAACCAAAACAAAAAATTTTGGCATTTGAAAGTTCATAACATTGTGGCTAAGTGTAGATTTCCTTTGGGTTTTTATGAAGTTCTGCCTTTCAGTATTAATTTTTTTTTTGTTTTATTTGAGGTAAGGTTTCGCTGTAGCCCAGGCTGACCTGGAATTGAACATGTAGTCTCAGAGTGGCCTCCAACTCCTTCTATCTCTGCCTCCCGGGTGCTGGGACTAAAGGCGCACACCACCATGCCTGCCTTGTATTAAAATTTTAAGCTATTATTCCTTCAAACCTGTGTCATTTTCTGTATTTCCTTCTTCTGAAATTAGGAATGTTGTGAACATCATATGTATCTCCCACGGTTCTTTTCTTTATTCTTTTTTTTTTTTTTCTTGGTTTTTCAAGCACTCTTGGTTTCCCAGTACTCGGGAGGCAGAGGTAGGAGGATTGCTGTGAGTTTGAAGCCATCCTGAGAGACTACATAGTGAATTGCAGGTCAGCCTGGATTACAGAGTGAGACCCTACCTCAAAAAACCAAAAAAAAAAAAAAAAAGGAAACAACCTTAATCATTAGCCATCCATTAACTGCCTAGGAATCTCTATGGTGACTCTTAAGAGCAAATGCCCACGGTGTTAGTAATACTAGAGTTGTCCACCAGATGACAGTAGCAACCCTGGAAAATCAGTCTGAGTGGTTCTGCCTTTCCATAAATAGTGTAATAGAAAGATGACAAGATTTTAATGCAAATACAAAAAAGCCTTCTTACGTTAAACACTTTGGAATTTCAGGAAGATGCTTGTTGTGTTGGTTGCACATGCGGGTCAAATGCCCTACCACCGAGCTATAATCCCTAGTACAGGATGTTTTATCCTATTTAGATTAAGAGAGCCAGGCATGGCGCCCACATCTTTAATCCTAGCACTCAGGAGGCAGAAGTAGGAGGGTTTCTGTGAGTTTGAGGCCAGCCTGAGACTATATAGTGAATTCTTGGGCTAGAGCAAGACCCTACCTCAAAAAAAAAATTATATTACTAAGACAGTTTCTCATTTAAGAGAAATAAGACAAAACATTTAGTTTAATGTGGCAATTTATTTTGGCTTCTATTTTAGCTTAATATAAATTACTCTAGTTACTGTAGTAGAAATTGACCTTAGTCTAGGGTACATTGCAAAATTACTTCTGTATATCATTCTCCTTGAAGAGAATTAGCTATAGTTTTTGGAAAAGCAAAGACATAATTTACTAGCGCACCTCAGAAAACTTAGTAATTTATTTAGCATTCCCTTTGCATTTAGCTACAAGTTTTTTTGTTGTTGTTGTTTTTTCAAGGTAGGGTCTCACTCTAGCCCAGGCTGACCTGGAATTCACTATGTACTCTCAGGATGGCCTCCAACTCGTGGCAGTCCTCCTCCTACCTCTGCCTCCTGAGTGCTGGGATAAAAGGTGTGCACCACCACGCCTGGCCTGTTTTTTTTTTTTTTTTAAAGTTTATTTATTGGAGAGAGAGAGAAAGAATGGGTGCACCAGGATCTCCAGCCACTACAAATGAACTCCATATGCATGAGCCACCTTGTGCATCTGGCTTATGTGGGTCCTGGGGAATCAAACCTGGGTCCTTAGGCTTCGCAAGCAAGCACCTTAACTGCTAAGTAATTTCTCTAATCCTAGCTGCAAGTTTTTGTTGTCGTTGTTGTTATTGTTGTTTTGTTTTTCGAGGTATGGTCTCACTCTAGCTCAGGCTGGCCTGGATTTCACTATGTAGTCTCAGGGTGACCTTCAACTCATGGTGATCCTCCTGCCTCTGCCTCCTGAGTGCTGTGATTAAAGGTGTGCACCACCACGCCTGGTTCTAGTTGCAAGTTTTGACATCAGCATTGAATATCACGAAGTGTTTACATTTGACCTTTTCAACAGAGCTGTCAGAGGCTTGTTGGTGGGTGGATGTGAACAGAGCTATTCAAGCTACAACTACTGTGGAGCTTGTTGTCCAGGGGCCATCAGAGACACACTAGGATGGGAGGACCAGAGAGCAAGCATTTATGTGGCTTCTGGGAAACCAAAGCCTCATTTCTTTATATTCAGTTTATATAAACTAGATAGAGGTAGACATTATTTCTGCCCCTTATATAAAGGAATTTAGAGGGCTTGGTGTGTGACTCAATGGTAAAGTGCTGGCCCAGCATGTTCAAGGCCCTGGTTCAATCTCCAGCACCACCACCAAGAAACAAAAATAATTAGATGAGAAAAATCACAAAATTTATGGGAATAGTTTTGGACCACTTAGAACTTTACAGTGTTTTTCTTGGCATTACACAGACATATACTGAGCAGATTCCTGGTGTCATACCAGGTGTGTCAGTGTTTGTTTCACAGGATGTGACATTTTCCCAGCACTTGGGAGGCAGAGGTAGGAGGATCGCCGTGAGTTCGAGGACACCCTGAGACTACATAGTTAATTCCAGGTCAGCCTGGGCCAGAGTAAGACCTTACCTTGAACCCCCCCCCCAAAAAAATAAATAAATAAAAAAGATCAGTAAGTCTGTATGTAATTTCTTACATGTGTGTACCTGCCTCTGAAATTATTAAGAATGGTTTGACGAAGATATTTCTTTTTACTGAAAAAAGACACTACCTTAATAGGATGGTTAGGAAGGAAACACAAATGATTATCAAGATTAATAATTATGGGATGGAGAGACAGCTTAGTGGTTAAGGCACTTGCCTCCAAAGCCTAAGGACCCGGTTCAATTCCCCAGTACCCACATAAGCCAGTTGCACAAGGTGGCTAATGCATCTGGAATTCGTTTGTAGTGGCTAGAGGCCCATGCACATTCTCTCTTTCTCTCTATCTGTCCCTTTATCTCTCTCTTTCTCAAATAAATAAATAAAATATATTTTTTAAAAAGATTAATCAGGCTGGGTGTGGTGGCACAAGCCTTTAACCCCAGCACTCAGGAGGCAGAGGTGGGAGATTGTCGTGAGTTCGAGGCCACCCTACAGAGTGAATTCCAGGTCAGCCTGAGCTAGAGTAGTTACCCTACTTCAAAAAACCAAAAAGAAGCCGGGCGTGGTGGTGCACACCTTTAATCCCAGCATTTAGGAGGCAGAGGTAGGAGGATCGCTGAGAGTTCGAGGCTACCCTGAGACTACATAGTGAATTCCAGGTCAGCCTGGACCAGAGTGAGACCCTACCTCGAAACCCCCCCACCCAAAAAAAAAAAACCAAAAAGAAAAAAGAAAAAGAAAAAAAGGATTAATCAGCAAAGTGAAAGAAAACTCTCCTGTGCATAAAAATGTCTAGTAATTGACATGTAACCAAATTTCCATAAACTCTATGTCTATGTAATAATTTCGACTTTGGTTTTCTTTTCCTCATAAATCATGAAAAAAATGCCAGATCAGGATTGGTGTTGAGGCCACACTTATCAACTAAAAAGGGCTGGGGTTTTGCTAAGAGCAGTTGCTCACTAAAGGTACTGCTCCACCTGGAGTATTCCTGTTGGCACCTTGCAAGGACTCTGGCTTATACACAGTGTGACAGGAAAAGTCCCTGGAAGATCCTGAGGGGAGTGCCTCGGATGGCCTAGGCCTTGCCTGGATCTCACTACTGACATGGTGGAGGACAAGGACAGGGCAGGGCAGCCTGGAGGCCAGAGATGCTGCTGTTCCCCTCTGGGGTTCCACTGGAGGCTGGAGAGGTGGCTCAGTGGTTAAGGGTTTTGCTTGCAAAGCTTAATGAATGACCCGATTTCTATTCCCCAGTAAAGCAAGATGCACAAGTATGTGTCTGGAATTCATTTACAGTGCAAAGGTAGGAAGATTGCTGTGAGTTTGAGACCAGCCTGAGACTACATAGTGAATTCCACTTGCTTCCTGTGCCCCAGCCCTATGGCTCCTCTTGCTTTCTCTTGAGTTGAAAGGCACAGTCCTACCTCAGACCCTCCTCCTGCACTCTCCTGCAGATACCCATAGTCATCCCCTCTCACCTTTCTTACCTCAGACCCTCTGCCTGTTTCTGGGCCTGGCTCACTGCCAGCTACTGTGTGATGTATGAAGTGATTGCCCTGCAGTTTCTTGGCACCTCAGAGCCAAAGCTGCATCTCAGAGGCAAGCATGCCCACAGAGGGCAGGTGCATTGGGACAGGTCCTATTGCAGTTCAGTCTTCAGTGTGAGTAAAAGGACTATGCTGCCACTGTCACTTGTAGTCACTGTTTTCTTTAGGGTCAAGGTCTTGACTGCCTCTAAAGATGGGTTACTGGTTGTTTTCCAGAGCTCCTTGTTCCAGGGAGCCCTGTACCCCAGGCTGCCTTGAATCTTTCATGAGCTGGCATCCAGGAACTTCCTGGCAAGCAGCTCTGAAGTGCCTGCCTTGTCAGTCCTGTTTCTTTAAAACCCAGCACCTCTTCTGCTACTGTGGAGCCCTTCAGTGTCCTTGCCTCAGCCCTGTTAGACTTTTCCAGACAGCATGTGATGCCAAGTGCAGCAGGAAAGCCAGCTTCACAGCTTTGGTGAAAAAGCGCCTCCTGGTTCATTGCTCTTTGGGAAGGTCGAACTCCTGTAGCTATTTTTAATGTAATTACTCATTCTCTCCTACCTCATCAAGCTCGTGTCTTTCAAGCGTGAATACCTGGGTGAATCTGCATAACCTCTAATTATTGATCTACCTTTGTTCACATACAAATGATTGCCACTTAGAGCTCTCCTACCAGGCTCCTTCTGCAAACAGTACAAATTTTATTTTCTCAGAATAGAAAGGAATGTTATATCTTGCTATCTTGCCAGTTCTGCACTTTCCTCGTTTTGCTAATTTACAGATTTCTTAGACTTAAATGTTCTGTGGCCCAGTGGCAAAGCCCATGTGTGAAGTGCTGGGTTGAGTCCCCAGCACTACAAGAAAGGTCCTGTGTTCCCAAATCTCTGCTACAAAGCTCTCAGTTGAGACTAGGAGACTTTCCAGCCCAGGAATTCCTGACCTCCATGACTGGGGACCGTCTCTGTTCCTACCCCAGCCTCAGTTTTCAGACTTCTGGGAGAGGCATCACCTTGTACTTTAGGAAGTGCTGTTGTTACTGGATTGGCGGGGTATAGGGTTCCCCCCTTGGCCTGTGAATCCCAACTTTTAGATTCCTGTCCATTTATCAAAGAATTGGAAGAAACAGACACTCGGTAGGGTAAATGATTAATTATGAAGTTTATTTAGGAAAACTAGTATCCAGGGAAGGGCTGGGATGGTTATATGCACACACATGTGGAAGGCAGGACCTGAAAGCCGATGCCAAAAGATTTACCCAAGGGATTGGTGAGGAAGATTCAGGCCAGGAGATTCTTTGCTTGGTGGAGAAGAAGGTCTAGGAAGTGGAGAGAAGCCGTGAAAGGGTGATTTCCAGGGCAATTGGAAAAAGGTCAGAACTTCCCAATCTGGCTGGGCCAGGGGAAGGGCTGATCATGTCAAGGATCTGGAAATCCGGCTGTATAAGAATGGATAACCAGGAGCCGGGCATGGTGGCGCACGCCTTTAATCCCAGCACTCGGGAGGCAGAGGTAGGAGGATCGCCGTGAGTTCGAGGCCACCCTGAGACTACATAGTGAATTCCAGGTCAGCCTGGACCAGAGCAAAACCCTACCTCGAAAAACCAAAAAAAAAAAAAAAGAATGGATAACCAGGGCTGGAGAGATGGCTTAGCAGTTAAGTCATTTGCCCACAAAAGCCAGGTGCACAGGTGGCACATGCATCTGGAATTTGTTTGCAGTGGTTGGAGGCCCTGGTGTACCCACTCTCTCTGCCTCTTTCCCAAGTAAATAAACAATTTTTAAAAATTTCTAAAAAGAATGAATAATCAAACACCTGGTCACATGCAGAACAAGTGTCTTATAGTTAATTAGGATGGATTTTGTCTTCAGACGCAGGCATGTGAGGGAGTGACCTGATTGGTTCTTGGATTCAAAGGCCAGCCTAGCGATCATGGATGAGACTGGATCAGCCCTGAGTTCTAGTTCTGCTATGGCAGGTTCTCTCTTTGGAACTCTGTTTTTAACTGACTGCCTATAAAAACGAAACACAAAACTTCCTTGCTCCTATTTCTCCCTCAATGTCACTATAACTGTAAAGGTTAGTGTTCCCTCCCAGCTGTCCCCCACTCCAGTTCCCCATTATTATCTTTTTTGTTTTGTTTTGTTTTGTTTTTTGGGGGTAGGGTTTTACTCTAGCCCAGACTGACCTGTAATTCACTCTGTATTCTCAGGGTGGCCTCAAACTCATGGCAATCCTCCTACCTCTGCTCCCAAGTGCTGTGCTGGGATTAAAGGTGTGCGCCACCACGCCAGGCCCCATTATCATCTTTTTAAAAAAAATTATTTTATTTTATTTATTTTATTTGAGACAGAGAGAGAGAGAGAGAATGGGTGCTCCAGGGCCTCTAGTCACTGCAAACAAACTCCAGGTGCATGTGCCACCTTGTGCATCTGGCTTACATGGGACCTAGAGAATCGAACCTGGATCTTTAGGCTTCACAGGCAAGCACCTTAACTGCTAAGCCATCTCTCCAGCCCCATTATCATCTTTTTAAAAAATATTTTTTATTTGCAAGCAGAGAGAGCGAGAGAACAAGCACACCAGGACTTCTAGCCACTGCAAATGAACTCCAGATGCAAGTGCACTTTGTGCATCTGGCTTTATGTAGGTACTGGGGAATTGAACCTGGGTTGTTAGCCTTTGCTGTCAAGTGCCTTAACTGCTGGCCCATCTCTCCAGCTCCCTTCACCCCCATTATCATCTTTGTGAAGTGCAGGATGGAATGGACAGTAGAGTTTTGAGACACTTAAAATTATTTCAGAGACAAAGTTCAGATAAGCGAGCTTATCAATTATACTTTTGTTTCTACTCAACAACTCATGACCGCTCACTCAAAGGCCCCTTGTGTTTTAGCAATAAGACATTGCTCACAGTGTCCCAGAAGAGTGGCAGCAGTTCCTGGGGTCTGGATGGTCCACATTTATTCCCCCCGGGGAAACAAGCATTGATTTGAGAAAGGACAGGGGTGGGAGGGAAAAGGCTCTCACAGGAGAAGCATCTGATACTGAAGGAGTCTAAGTATTCCTAGTCCTATTCTATTGCTGAAATAATTCCACAACTTTATTTTTACTTTTTAAAAAAAATGTTTTATTGGGCTGGAGAGATAGCTTAGCGGTTAAAGCACCTGCCTGCCAAGCCTAAGAATGTCCGCTCAGTTCTCCAGGTCCCACATTTAGCCAGACGCAAAGTGACGCAAGGGTGTGATGCTGCACTTGCCCACAAGGGGGCACACGTGTCTGGAGTTCAATAACAGCGGCTGAAAGTCTGCTGGCATACCCATTCTCTATCTCTCTCTTTCTCTCAAAAAAAAAAAAAAAAAAAAGTTTTATTTATTTGAGAGAGAGAAAGAGGGAGGGGACAGAGAGAGAGAGAGAAATAATGGGCATGCCAGGGCTTCTAGCCACTGCAAACAACCTCTAGATGCATGTGCCACTTCGTGCATCTGGCTTTACGTGGGCTCTGGGGAATCAAACCTGGGTCCTAGGGCTTTGCAGGCAAGCACCTTAACCGCTATGCCATCTCTCCAGCCCTATTTTTACTTTTTTGTTTGTTTGTTTGTTTGTTTTTTGAGGTAGGGTCTCACTCCAGTCCAGGCTGACTTGGAATTCACTCTGTATTCTCAGAGTGGCCTTGAACTCATGGTGATCCTCCTACCTCTGCCTCCCAAGTGCTGGGATTAAAGGCGTGCGCCACCACGCCCGGCTCTTGTTTCTAAAACTTTTGATCAAACAACAAAGGGAAACTTGTGGCCTCAGGAGTTGTGAGTTAAGGTTTGGACAGGGGCTAATTTTCTTCTTTTACTAAATTTATTTGTGTGTGTGCAGTGTGTGTACACACCAGGGTCTCTTACCACTATAATAAATGTCCAGCTTTATGTGGGTGGCTGGGGAATTGAACCTGGGCCAACAGCAGGCTTTGCAAGCAAGCACGTTTAACTGCTGAGTCATCTCCCTAGGACATTTTCTTATTAAAGAACAGCAGTGGGATATCTTGATTTGTCATTGTTACTTCATGCTGACCCTGAATTTCTGAGCAGTTGTCAGCCCCAGCACATCTCCACAGGCTGATGGCACCTGGCGTGGCATACCGCTTGGTCAGTCTGCCAGGGGAGGGTCTTTAGACAGGAGGACAGACTGGCTTTCAGGACAGAATTGGACTGTTTTATCAAATGCTTAGTGACACACAGATATGAGAACTAAACATTTCTATTCTAAGGAGGAGAACAGAGGACACACACAAACATATCATTCATGTCTAGTCTCTTACAGCAAGGAACTAGAAAGTGGAGTCTATTTGGTGGAAAATTCCATGTTCTTACTGTAAGGATTTTATTTCGAAGCGAGCGTGCATTTGGGCAAGAGGTTTGGAATGAGATGAAGATTGAGAAAGCAATGGCAAGTCTCAAGTTCAAGGATGAAAACTGCTGGGTTTTGATCGGGAGACTTCTTTTTGCCCGCCTGTAATCCAGAGTAGATGTTGGCATTTAAAGAGAAGTCAGTGGTTTGTATGCCCAAATGGAGCATGTGTGATGACTAACCAAGGAAATGCGGGGAGGGTTTCAACCCACTGGGCTTTTATGGCTAGGAAGTAAACTGTGTCTTCAGGATCCTCACGGCCATCAGAGCTGAGCTGGCAGAGAGCTGCTGGGCTGCGCGTGCGTATGGGGGTGCACAGGCGCAGATACACTGCAGAATTATGCCAGCCTAAAGCGAGACAAAATCAG
Organism: Orientallactaga bullata; assembly: GCA_004027895.1. NCBI lineage: Eukaryota > Metazoa > Chordata > Mammalia > Rodentia > Dipodidae > Orientallactaga > Orientallactaga bullata. The sequence goes on along the minus strand of PVKW010003799.1, from coordinate 40,373 downwards.
CAATGATGCATCCCAGGCTTGCTGAACACTGGGTAGGAAAATCATGGAAAACACTGAGTCTGTTTTGGAAATGTTCTAAGCCCAGTCTGTTAACACAGCGAGCCATTTTAAACAGAGCTTGCTACGTGTTTGGAGAGAAACACACACTCTTTTATTAGGAACATGAAACAGACTCTCTGAGCTGCAGTATCACTGCGGGTGCGTTTAATTGCCGGGATTAATAAATCACAGCTGCGAAAGTTAGAGTCTTGGCAGGATTCTTTATTCAGCTGTTCTCCCTCGCCCATTTCATTCCAGATTTATGGTCTGCATTATGCCTGGAGCCGGTGGTGTGCTTGCTCTTTTCCTCCTCGGCTGTTCTGCACTTGCACCGGGAGTCTGCACCGGGGAGTGCTGCCAGGCTGACCCGGGTGAGGCTGGACACTATGTGGCCGCTGTGTATGAGCACCGAGCCATCTTGAGTCCAAACCCTCTAGAGCTTATTAGCCGCCAGCAGGCCCTGGAGCTCATGAACCAGAACCTCGACGTCTATGAACAGCAAGTGATGGCTGCAGCCCAGAAGGCAAGAAATGCTCCCTCACGACCTAAGCTTATCTAGCAGAGGCCCATGCTTCCCTATCCATGAGCTTAGCTGGGAAAATCCAGGCTTCTCAAGGACTTTCTGGAAAATCGGTGGACTGGTGTGCTTGGCTTGGGTCTTGCCATTCCGAGAGTGGTCCGTGGACCAGGCATACTTGGGAGCTTGTTAGAGCTGTGGGATATGAGGCCCCAGTCCAGACCTTCAGAATCTGAATCGTCACTGTTGCAGGAGCCCAGGGGATGCTTTTGTCCTTCAAGCTGGACAAGCCCGGGCTAGATCACTGGTTCCTGTGGCTGTGCGTGGGAATCAACAGCTACTGTAAACAAGTGTGGGTGCCTGGGGTTCTGGAAGTCTGCTGTAACTGGTTCACAGGGGCTGCAGTGTGGCAGTGGGATTTCTCAGAGCCCCTTCCCCTGGGGAGGCTCGTGAGCAGAAAAACTTGAAAACCACCGAGCCCAATGAACTCCCATGAGATAGTCAAAGCTTATTAGAAGTACTGAGTAGTCACAAACATGCATTTTATCCCTGTGTGGAGACCTTAGCCCAGACAGAACAGACCTCAAACCCACACAGGGAGCCTTTGAAAAGGCTTTTGCTTAGCTGTATGTCCTGTACTGCTAGCCAGGGGGTGGGGTGGGGTGGGGGACAAGCAGCCCCTGAGGCACAGTGGGAAGTGTTTGTGCCAGAAGTAAGAAAGCACCCTGCTGGGAAACCCAGAATCAGAGGGTGTCCAGGCTTCAGTCCTAGTGAGGGCAACTAATCCAGCTGCTTGAGGAAGGCCTGCTCTGCTTCAGTGACAAGTAAATTCCACGTGTGATGTGAGTTAACCATCCCTGCTGCTGGTGCACACCCAGTCATGCCAATAGGTCCTATCGTATATGCTCCCCACTTCAGGATGGCTGAAGGACACAGCTACCACCTGTTGCTACATTTGAAAACTCTAGGCTAGAATGCACACACAGACACTGTGTGTTAGCGAGTATGTGACTAGTACTGGAGCAAGACCTGGCCCAGCATTTCTGATAGATGGATCCTCTCTTTAGTCCTGAACTGACATTTGGTTTTTCCATGGACATCTTCAGCAGCCCAGAACTCACTTTCATAGGTCCACTCCACTCGTTCAGTGATGGCAAATTCTTTGAGGTAGGCATTTGAGACCCTTGCCCAGTATGCATCTTCGGCACACTTGAGGATGGCAGTGTGGCCCTGCTCTTGCCCATAGCCCCTCAGGAGGGGTTGGGCTTCTAGCCCTTGTCAGGGTAAGTTTCTCCTGCATGGAGCCATGTGCAGCAATGCCAGTGCTGTGAGCCCAGGGCAGGGCCAGGAAGGCACATCTTCTCGTTCCAGATGTTGTCTCCAGGAGACTTCTGCAGCCACAGTGAAGGCACTTCTGTGACTCCTTTCCACAAACACAGATCGGGCTGCTTTTGCCCTCCTGCACTTGGCTGAGGGACCTGAGCACAAGGGCTCCCATTGAAGCCGCTCACCCTTCCAGCTTGTTGGGCTATTTAGAGATCTTTAGACATCCCTTCACGTCATTCACACGTTTGATACACACCCCATTTGTATCTCTGCTGAAGCCAGTGTCAAACAGTTCCCAGCTGCACCCTGGGGCCTCCTGCCTGTACTGACCCAGTCAAGGGTAGGCTCTGAGGCAGTGTCTGGTGGCCCAGTGTCAGCCCAGCACCTACAGCTTCACCTCCTCTGGCTTTTCCATTTGCCACAACACTATCTCAAGGCACCTGAGAAATGCCACATGGAAACCTGGAGACCACTGAGAACTCTGCTTGGAGTTCTCATGTTCTGTCCCCAGAGGTGACATACACGGTTTTGTGAGCCCATGCCAGCTGCAGAACACCACTCGTCACCATGGTGGTCGTGGGGTGGGGTGGGGCAGGGGGGCGGAGCTCTGGGGAATCACTCTTCGGTGCTCTCAGATGCTTCAGCTCCCTTAGTGTCATCTGTGTGTCAAAGCGGCTCCTCAGACAGGTTGAGCCAGCATCAGTACATATCAGGTCTGCTATAAGGGCGGACTGAGGCTCCGCAATGTAATGTTGGGTGATATAGTTCTCCCCCAGCAGGGGCATTCATCAGAAAAGGAGTCCAGTTTGAAGATGAGGAGGCTGCCAGTCACGAAGATATGAAACTGGCTTGTTTTCTATAGGGCAACACAACTGTAATCTTTAGGGCAGGCTTTTGTTATGTTTTTGAGACAGGGTTTCACTATATTGCTCAGGCTAGTCTCCAACTGAGGACACCCCACCTCCACTTCCCTGGGGTGATCTTTCATTTATTTTAAAAATATTTTTATTTATTTTTATTTACTTGCAAGGAGAGAGGGAATGGGCACAACAGAACCCCTTGGCATTGCAGATGAACTTCAGATACGTGCACCACTTAGTGCATCTGGCTTTATGTGGGTATTAGGGAATGAAACCCATCAGGCTTGGCTTTGCAAGAAAGCGCCTTTAAACACCAAGCCATCTCCCCAGCTCTGAGGTGATCTTTAAATAACAAATTGAAGCAGTGAGCCAGGGGTGGTGATGCACACCTTTAACCCCAGCACTTGGGAGATAGAGGTAGGGGGATCACCATGAGTTTAAGGCCATTGTGAGACTACATAGTGAATTCCAGGTCACCCTGAGCTAGAGTGAAACCCTACCTCAAAAAACCAAAATAATAATAAAGCAGTGGTACTGCTTTATTTTTTTATATTTTATTTTTATTTATTTGACAGAGAGAGGGAGAGGGAGAGAGCGAGAGAGAATAGGCACGCCAGGACCTCCTGCCACTGCAAACAAACTCCAGACGCGTGTGCCCCCTTGTGCATCTGGCTAACGTGGGTCCTTTGGCTTTGCAGGCAAATGCCTTAACCGCTAAACCATCCCTCCAGCCCCAGCTTAATTTTTCTCTAGATAAATAGATCAACAGCATAAACCTCGAATGAGCTTACTGATCATTAACCTGGAAAGGCATGTATTCTTCATTTTGCCTGCTCCCAAGTCTTTGATGGGTTTTGTTTACCCAGTCACTGCCAGCCTTACTCTGCTGGGGTGAACCTTTATGGAAAGCTGTTTGGCAATGTGTGTTAAGAACTTTTTTCCAACAGGCATGGTGGTGCACGCCTTTAATCTCAGCACTGGAGAGGTATAGGTAGGAGGTGCACCGTGAGTTCAAGGCCACCCTGAGAATACAGAATAAATTCCAGGTCAGCCTGGGCTAGAGTGAGACCCTACTTTGAAAAACAAAAACCAAAATCATCTTTTTCCCTACTCTTGTTGTGTTTCTAGGTAGGGTCTCACTCTAGTCCAGGCTGACCCAGAACTCACTCTGTAGTCCCAGGCTGGCCTCTAACTCACAGTAATCCTCCTACCTCTGCCTCCCCAGGGCTGGGATTAAAGGCGTGTGCCACTAACCTGAGCAAAACTTTCCCTACTCTTTAACCCACCACTTCACTTGTAAAACTAACTTTATTCTAAAGCATTGACTAAGGACTCAAAGACTTGGGTACCACACTCATTCACTCTGTGTTTTGAACACCTCTTATGCAGAAAGCTACCATAGTTTTCTTTTTATTTCAGAGATTGGATTCAAATGACTAATTTCAGAGGCGAAACTATAGTATCTTAATTATAATGTGGCCATGACAAATGGTAATTTTAATGTTCTTGATGAGAAAGGCCAAAATACCAAACTATATACTGTCATCTCAATTATATACACACAGAGAAAAATGATGACACTTACAATAAGTCTCTTTGTATTACAGGATTATGAATTTTTCATTTTTTCTGTTTTCCAAATTTTCTATGGTTTGAAGCTTTTATCACTGGGGGTGGATGGGGGAAACTAAAAAGACTTTGTGGTACACTCCAGAAATAAGTTCCTCAAATGGCCTGTTACTTTCCATTACTCATGCCTCGCTGCTCTGCCCTCAGTCCCAGGGCCTATGTTCTAGGCTTGACATTTTATTTATCTTATTTTATTTTAAAAAATATTTGAGAGAGAGAATGGGTGATTTTGGGCCTCTAGCCACTGCAAACTCCAGACACGTGTGCCACCTTGTGCATGTGGCTTATGTGGGTTCTGGGGAATCAAACCTGGGTCCTTAGGCTTTATAGGCAAGTACCTTAATGGCTAAGCCATCTCTCCAGCCCTGATTTTTTTTTTTTAATTTCAGAGAAAGAGGGAGAGAGGGAGGGAGAAAATGGATGCACCAGGGCCTCTAGCCACTGCAAACAAACTCCAGACACATGTGCCACCTTGTGCATCTGGCTTATGTGGGTACTGGGGAATCAAACCTGGGTCCTTAGGCTTCACAGGGAAGTGCCCTAACTGCTGAGCCATCTCTCCACTATGCTTGGCATTTTAATCCACAGCAGGAGAATGAGGTGCTGAGGGATGCCATATTTGTCTTAAGGTTGCTACAGATGTCATAGGGAGCCTAGGGTACCCCTGGATGTGGGAAGAGGCCTATAGGGTGGACAGCATCCTTCAGGGTGCCTCCTGTTTCCCAGATGGAGGAATCGCTTTGTGTTCAGATCAGCACCTTGGTTCTGTTTATTTTTTTTCTTTCCCCAACGTAAGGGCTCATTCTAGCCCAGGCTGACCTGGAATTCACTATGTAGTCTCAGGGTGGCCTTGAACTCATGGCGATCCTCCTACCTCTGCCTCCTGAGTGCTGGGATTAAAGGCGTGCGCCACCATGCCCGGCAGTAGCACCTTGGTTCTTAACCCTGACTCTGGGAGTCCCAACCTTGAATGCTCAGAACCACCTTTTAAATATATTTTTCTTAATTTTAATTATTTTTAAAAATTTAATTAATTTATTTTGGTTTTTCAAGATAGGGTCTCACTCTATCCCAGGCTGACCTGGAATTCACTATGTAGTCTCAGGGTGGCCTTGAACTCATGATGATCCTCCTACCTTTGCATCCCAAGTGTTGGGATTAAAGGCGTGTGCCACTATGCCCGGCTTAATTATTTATTTTTTTATTGACAAATTCCTTAATTATAGACAATATCCCATGGTACTTTTCTCCCTCCCCCCGCTTTCCCTTTTGAAACTTTACTCTCCATTATATCCCCTCTTCCTCTCAATCAGTCTCTTTTCATTTTGATGTCATCTTTTCCTCCTATTATGATGCGCTTGTGTAGGTAGTGTCAGACACTGTGAGGTCATGGATATCCAGGCCACTTTGTGTCTGGAGAAGCACGTTGTAAGGAGTCCTACCCTTCCTTTGGCTCTTACATTCTTTCACCCCCTCTTCTGCAATGGACCCTGAGCCTTGGAAGGTGTGTTAGAGAAGTTTCAGTGCTGAGCACTTCTCTGTCCCTTCTTCTCAGTACCATGGTGCATTCTGAGTCATCCCAAGGTCACCACCATCTGAAAAGAGAAGCTTCTCTAACCAAAAGTGACAGTAGCATTAATATATTGGTATGGACATTAAGAGAAGTGCTTACTGGGCAGTTTGGTGAGCATAGTATATACATTTAGTGAGACACCAGCAGACATTACCCCTAGGGCTCATGACTACCCCTGTCATAGGTTTTCTGTATCAGGGATGTATTCCCTCTCATGGAGCAGGCCTACAGTCCAATTAGAAAGTGGTTGGTTTCCCTCATAACAGACATGCCACTGTTGCACCCGTTGGCTCATTTGGCCTGGCTGGCCAAATTTAAAGCTTTCAGTGTCCACTGTTGGCTTCATGGGTGGTTTGGTGATTGAACCCTGGGGCTGGCAGGCTTTGCAACCAAGCAGGAACCTTAACTGCTGAGCTAGCTCCCCTCCATATTCATCATTTTCTCAGAAGTTCCCCAAGTGCCTTAGATGAGAACTGCTGGACTGGGTGCTGCATCAATGAATAGGTCCAATATTCCAGGCCTTCAGGATCGGCTCACCACCCATTGCACTAGTAATTCCAGTCCCTCCTGACTGCTCACTTGCCAAGCATTGCATCTTTCAGCAGACTTCTCTCTCTCTTTGGCATGCTCCTTGATACTAGGAACAGTTGTTCCCAGGGCACTCTATCTTTGTGCCCTTGGGGTTAGCCTGAGCCAGACAGTTTCTCTAAGACTGAGCTTCTGGCAGAATAACTCCTTGATGGATCGCGAATGAAAGCTGTGCTTCCTCTTGTCTGATCACACTGTACTGTGGCGTGTCACTTACAGGGTGTGCAGATTGTAGTGTTTCCAGAGGACGGCATTCACGGCTTGTCTGATTACACTGTACTGTGGCGTGTCACTTACAGGGTGTGCAGATTATAGTGTTTCCAGAGGACGGCATTCACGGCTTCAACTTCACAAGAACATCCATTTACCCATTTTTGGACTTCATGCCATCCCCACAGCAAGTCAGGTGGAACCCATGCCTGGAGCCCCACCGTTTCAATGACACAGAGGTAGGTGGGGAGTCCAGCCTTCCCCTTCACAAGCTGAATGAAGTTGATGGCCAAAAGCCACAGCATGTTGACTGAGGTTGGAGACTCTCAGACCTAAAAAATCAAACCCAAACTCCCTGAGTCCCTTGGCTGGTATGTGACATTTACTCTGCTGTGAATCTTTGCACTTATAAATTAAACAAGAAATAGTTGAACTTTTTTTGTTTTTTTAAGGTAAAGTCTCACTCTAGCCCAGGCGACCTGGAATTCACTCTGTATTCTCAGACTGGCCTTGAACTCATGGCGATCCTACCTTTGCCTCCCGAGTGCTGGGATTAAAGGCATGTACCACCATGCTCAGCTTGAATTTTAACTTTTTGAAAGAGCAGAGTGAGCAAACAAACTCCAGACACATGCACCAGCTTGTGCTTCTGGCTTTACATGTGTACTGAAGAATCCAATCATGGCCATCAGGCTTTAGAAGCAAGCGCCTTTAACCACTGAGCCGTCTCTCCAGCATATTTACACCTTTTTCCCCTCTAGGTCCTCCAGCGTCTGAGTTGTATGGCCATCAAAGGTGAGATGTTCTTAGTGGCCAATCTTGGGACAAAACAGCCTTGTTTTAGCAGTGACCCAGGGTGTCCAAGCGATGGGCGATACCAGTTCAACACAAATGTCGTGTTTAGCAACAATGGAACCCTCATTGACCGTTACCGTAAGCATAACCTGTACTTTGAGGCTGCGTTCAACACCCCAGCCAGAGCGGATCACATCACCTTTGACACGCCCTTTGCGGGCAAGTTTGGCGTGTTCACTTGCTTTGACATCCTGTTCTTTGACCCTGCGGTTCAGATCCTCAGAGACCCTGAAGTGAAGCACATTGTGTACCCCACTGCCTGGATGAACCAGCTCCCACTCCTGGCTGCGATTGAGATCCAGAAAGCATTTGCCACGGCCTTTGGTGTCAATGTTCTGGCGGCTAACATCCACCACCCGTCTCTGGGGATGACAGGAAGTGGCATACACACCCCTCTCAAGTCCTTTTGGTACCATGACATGGAAAGCTCTGAAGGTCACCTGATAATTGCCCAGGTAGCCAAAAATCCACCTAGTCTCATTGGGACAGAAAATACCACAAGTGAGACAGACCCATCCCGTGGCAAGTTCTTGAAACTCTTGTCTGGTGACCCTTCCTGTGAGAAGGATGCTCAAGAAGTACACTGTGACCAGACCTCCAAGTGGAACGTGAATGCGCCCCCCACCTTCCACTCTGAGATGATGTATGACAACTTCACCCTGGTCCCCATCTGGGGAAAAGAAGGCTCCCTCCAGGTCTGTTCCAACAGCCTCTGCTGTTACCTGCTGTACAAGAGGCCCACCCTGACCAAAGAGCTGTACGCCCTGGGCGTGTTCGATGGCCTCCACACAGTGCACGGCACCTACTACATCCAAGTGTGCGCCATGGTCAAGTGTGGGGGTCTTGGCTTTGACACCTGTGGGCAGGAGATCACAGAGGCCAAAGGGATGTTCGACTTTCACCTGTGGGGAAACTTCAGCACTTCCTACATCTTCCCTTTGTTTCTGACCTCGGGGATGACTCTGGATGCCCCCGAGCAGCTCGGCTGGGAGAATGACCATTACTTCCTGAGGAAGAGTGGACTGTCCTCTGGCCTGGTGACGGCAGCTCTCTATGGGCGGTTGTATGAGAGGGACTAGGAAGAGTGTGTGGTCTGTGGGCCACCATGTGGGCAGGGCAGCCTTCCCCTTCAACAAGCCACAGATCAGGAGCCTGGAGGGCAGGAGGTTTCTTCTTTAGCACCTGGGTCCCACCCTGGAAATGGTGGGAAGAATCAACGATTGAGATGTTTTCTAGTATTTTCTATGCACATTTTCAAACACAGTTTTCTCTAGCAAATCTCTCACTGAACAATTGGTTTTAGGTGCTAAATCAGAAATAAATGTGAGCGGATATTTTATACTCACACAAAACAGCAGTTGGTTTTTTTTCAGTGTTGACTGAGTGACACCCTCGATGTATAAATATTTTCTAAGGCCTGAATATTTTCTATGATAAGAAACAGACTCTCGGGGCTGGAGAGGTGGCTCGGTGGTTTAAGGTGCTTGCCTGCAAAGCTTAATGACCGGGGTTCAGTTCCTCATTACCCATGTAAAGCCAGATGTACAAGGTAGTGCATGCATCTGGAGTTTGTTTGCAGTGGCTAGAGGCCCTGATGTGCCCATTCTCTGTCTCTCTTTCTCTCTGCTTGAAAATAAATCAATAAAAATGTATATTCTAAAATACTTGTTTGAGAGAGAAAGAAAGAGGCAGAGAGAGAGAGAGAGAGAGAGAGAGAGAGAGAGAGAATGGGTACGTCAGGGCCTCCAACCACTGTAAATGAACTCAAGGTGCATGCGCCCCCTTGTGCAACTGGCTTACATGGGTCGTGGAGAATTGAACCAGGATCCTTTGGCTTTGCAGACAAATGCCTTAACCACTAAGTCATTGCTCCAGCCCATATATATATATATATATATATATATATATATATATATATATATATTTTTTTTTTTGGTTTTTCGAGGTAAGGTCTCACTCTAACCCAGGCTCACCTGGAATTCACTCTGTATTCTCAGGATGGCCTCAAACTCGTGGCGATCCTCCTACCTCTGCCTCCTGAGTGCTGGGATTAAAGACTTGTGCCACCACGCCCAGCTCCAATAAAAATATTTTTATTTTATTTATTTATTTATTTGGTTTTGCAAGGTAGGGTCTCACTCTGGTCCAGGCTGACCTGGAATTAACTATATAGTCTCAGGGTGGCCTCGAACTCTCGGCGATCCTCCTACCTCTGCCTCCCGAGTGCTGGGATTAAAGGCGTGCGCCACCACGCCCGGCTCTAAAAATATTTTTAAAAAGAAAGGATGAATTCCAGGTCAGCCTGAGTTAGATGAAACCCTACTTTGGAAAACCAAAAAGAAAGAAAGAAGGAAGAAAGAGAGAGAGAGAGAAAGAAAAAAAGGAAGAGAAGAGGAAAAGGAAAAGGAGAGGACAGGAAAGGAGGAAGGAAGGAAGGAAGGAAGGAAGGCAAGTGAAGAAAGCAAACAAGCTGGGCGTGGTAGTGCACATCTTTAATCCCCACTAGGGAGGCAGAGGTAGGAGGATTGCCACAAGTTTGAGGCCACCCTGAAACTACATAGTGAATTTCAGGTCAGCCTGAGCTAGACTGAGACCCTACCTCGGAAAACAAAACAAAACAACAAAACAACAACAACAAAAAGGAAATGAAACAGACTCTCAAAGGCCTTGTTATATAAGGGAGGGCTGCAGGGGCAGCTCTTCTGTTCCAGTCACCAGGAACTCAGTCCAGATGACACAGCAGTGTTAAACTCACCCACAATGTCAGGAACCTCCGGAGAACCTACAAACAGCTCTTAAAACTAGAAGAGGGTTTCCTCACATCTGCTTTTCTGTCAGTAAAAGGAATGTGTAGGCAGGGCTTGGAATAACTGGAAAGAACAGTTTCCTGGGGCAGGGACTGGAAAGTGCTGAGGAGGGGTGTGGGGCAGCTCATAAATTATGACTAATAAAATTTTTCTGCTCCGGGCCTCTCATCTAGGGATTCGCCTTAGCAGGACGGAGTGAGGTTGGTCTGATTCGCTTTGCGGTCCCTCCAGGGCCCTCCTCTGCAGCAAAGCCAGGAGCCCTATAAAGGCGAGCTGCAGGAGCTGTTTGGAGGTCAGCCCTCTGTGTTCAGGTCTAACTTAATCTCTCAGCAGGTGTTTTCCAAGTGCCTACACAGTGCAGTGCCAGGGCTGGCTACAGTGTTGGCTCCAGATGCAAACTCATGTTCTCTATGGTGAAGGTCGTTTTCTTTAGCCACTCGCTGATCTCTGTCTAAATTGTATCCAGTATCAAAGTCATTTAAGAAAGATTTTAAACTGGGCGTGTTGGTGAACACCTTTAATCCCAGCACTCAGGAGGCAGAGGTAGGAGGGCTGCCAAAAGTTCAAGGCCACCCTGAGCCTATATAGTGAATTCCAGGTCAGCCTGGGCTACAGTGAGACCCCACCTCAAAAAAACAAAAAGAGAGAGAAAGGTTTTAATTCTGTGCCTAGTAATTGTTTCAGATAATTAAACAAATTCATTTATTTATTTGAGATAGAGTTAGAGAGAGGGAAAGGAAAAAAATGGACACACCTGGGACTTTTTCCACTGCAAATGAACTCCAGACGCAATGCACCACTTTGTGCACCTGGATTTACGTGGGTTCCGGGGAAATGAGTCTGGTCATTAGGCTCTGCAAGCAAGTGCCTTAACTGTTGAGACATCTCTCCCGCCCTCAGATAATTTTTTTTTCCAAGGTAGGGTCTCAATGTAGCCCAGGCTGACCTAGAATTCACTATGTATTCTCAGGTGGCCTCGAACTCATGGATCCTCCTACCTCTGCCTCCCCAGAGCTGGGATCGGAGCGTGGGCCTGGCCTCTGGAGTCCAACAGCAGGTCTTACACTCATGGCCTCACCATTCGCTCTTCACCGAGTAGGCATGGGCAACTGATTCACACCTCCTTGTGCTATTTCCTCTCCAGAGGCAAGCACATGGAGCAGTGGGGAAGGAAGCAGATGGCTCAGGCCCTGCTCACTCACTGCTCCCAAAGGCCTGGGATGAATCACATCAGAGGAAGTCCTGGGTTCCCCACATCCTGGGAAGTCCCCTAGGAGTGGTTGTCGGACCTCTCCTACCAGATGACAGTCCCTGCCATGGAGTGTGAGCTGGCAGGCGGGACGTGGCTATCCACAGCCCAGCTCAGCCCAGCCCAGCCCAGCCCATGCTGCTTCCCTGCTCCAAACCCCTGTGGGACAGGAAGTATCTGAAAAATGCGCATCATTGCTCTATGCCAAGATGATTCAAATCAGCCTGAGAAACAGACAGGAAGGCCAGGCCTAAGTACAGACTTGGTGGCACCGCTCCACTCAGAGAACTCCCGAGCATTGTTGGGTCTGCATTCTGCCATTCTGCCCTTCCCTGATTTTTTTTTTCGAGGTGGGGTCTCACTCTAGCCCAGGCTGACCTTGAATTCACTACTATGTATTCTCAGTGTGGCCTTGAAATCACAGGGATCCTCCTACCTCTGCCTCCTGATTAAAGGTGTGTGCCACCACGCCCGGCTACTTTCTTGTCTTTTTAAAAGTATTTTTACTTATTTGCAAGCATATAGAGAGACAGGGAGAACGGGTGCACCAGGGCCTGCAGCAGCTGCAAATAAACTCCAGATGCATGTGCCACCTTGTGCACCTGGCTTTATGTGGGTGCTGGGGAATGGAACCTGGGTCCTTAGGCTTTGCAAGCAAGTGCCTTAACTGCTGAACCATTTCTCCAGCCCCTTCCCTGAGTTACTGTGTACAGAATTTTAGAACCAGTTGCTTAGGAAGCAGAAAGATTGGGGGGGGGGGAGCAAATAACTGGTAGAACACAGTGATTTTTTTTTTACAATTCAAAGTAGTAGTTGTCAGATGACAGAACAAAGTAAAGGACAGGAAGGAAAATGAATAGAATCAATCATTTTCAGGGGAAAAAAAATCAACAGATGACTTATGGTTGTGATAAGCTTTTATCAACCGTGATCCTGAAATCCTGAAGTTTTTTGTTTTTTTGGTTTTTAAAAGAAGGGTCTTGATCTAGCCCAGGCTGACCTGGAATTAGTCTCAGGCTGACCTTGAACTCATAGCAATACTACTTCCTCTGCCTTCTGAGTACTGGGATTAAAGGCGTGCGCCACCACACCTGGCACAAGTGGCCACTTTGACCATAACACAGAAGCAGGAAACCAAGCATGTTTTGGGTTGAAGCCGACCTGGGCTGGGGCAGTAACCTGGTGTGTATGGCTTCTTCTATAGACACAGCCGTGTCTGGCTGTGGCTTTCCTCTGAAGGAAGTGAGAGGCACACTGGGCTTACCTAGAGAAGGTAAAAACTAGACCTTCCTTGCATACTGACCAGTCCTAGTGCCCAGAACCAACAGCAGAGGGACATACCTGCCCACCACAGCCATGCTGAGGGAAGCCCACCCAGGCCCACCCTTTCCTATCAGTGAAACAGTGGACTGATTAGTTAACTACGGTTGCTACAACAAATTATCACAAACTTAGTGGCTTTACAAAACCCAAACTTTATTCCCTATAGTGATAGAGGCCAGAAGGCTTAACTCCTGTTGTCAAAGTGTTGTTGGCAAGACCAGGATTTTGGTGGAGGCTCCAGGGACCCCACTGGTCCAGGAATAGGCACCTGACCTGAGAGCAGCCAGCCTTTTGGCTGACTAGCAGTGCATGTGGTCTGGCACAGAAACTTCATGCCGAGAAGGGCAATAGTGAGCTGCCGCTCTGATTCTCAATGCAGTTCCCAACTGCCTAAGTTAACAAGATGAACAAATGATTTCTCAACACAGAGAGTCTATGTATGGCAAAATAAAGTTACAACAGTCTAAAATGTTGTAGTGTATTAAGCGAGCATGGTGACACACACCTTTAATCCCAGCACTTGGGAGGCAAAGGTAGGAGGATCACTGAATTTGAGTTCAGCCTGAGATTACATAGTGAATCCAGATCAGCCTGGGCTAGAGCGAGACCTTACCACAAAAAAACAAAAAGATCTGGGCGTGGTGGGGCACACCTTTAATCCCAGCATTTGGGAGGCAGAGGTAGGAGGACTGCTGTGAGTTCGAGGCCAGCCTGAGACTACATAGTGAATTCCAGGTCAGCCTGGGCTAGAGCAAGATCCTACCTTGAAAAACCGCAAAAACAAAACAAAAACCAAAAAGAAAATAAGGAAATAAAATGTAGTGTGCAGAAAGTCCTAGATGTAGGGCATGGTGGTTGTTGCGCATCTATAATGTTTGTATTCAGGAGGCTGAGGCAGGGGGATTGACAGTTCAAGTCTGGCCTGGGCTGCATAATGATAAACTGTCTTAAAAACAACAAGGGCTAGAGAGATGGTTTAGCGGTTAAGGTGCTTGCCTGCAAAGCCTAAGGACTCAGGTTTGATTCCCCAGAACCCATGTAAGCCAGATGCACATGGTGGTACATGTGTCTGGAGTTTGCAGTGGCTAGAGGTCCTGGTGTGCTCATTTACTCTATCTGCCTCTCCCTCCTTTCTGGTTTTTCAAGGTAGGGTTTCACTCTAGCTCAGGCTGACCTGGAATTCACTCTGTAGTCTCAAGGTGGCCTCGAGCTCATGGTGATCCTCCTACCTCTGCCTCCCAAGTGCTGGGATTAAAGGCATGCACCATCTCACCACACCTGGCCTTCCTCTTTCTTTCTCTCTCAAATAAAATTTTTTTTAAACATTTAATTTAATTTATTTATTTAAGAGCGACAGAGAGAGAGAGAGAGAGAGAGAAAGGGGCAGATAGAGAGAGAGTATGGACATGCCAGGGCCTCCAGACACTGCAAATGAACTCCAGACGCATGTGCCACCTTGTGCATCTGGCTTATGTGAGTCCTGGGGAATCAAGCCTCGAACCGGGGTCCTTAGTCTTCACAGGCAAGTGCTTAACTGCTAAGCCATCTCTCCAGCCCCCCAAAATAAAAGCATTTTAAAACAAACAATAAAAGCCACTTAGATTTAAAATCAACACTGAGGCTGGAGAAATGGTTTAGCAGTTAAGGCGCTTGCCTGCAAAGCTTAAGGACCCAGGTTCAACTCTTCAGACCCCATGGAAGCCAGACACATGAAGGTGAGGCAAGTGCAAGGTCGCACATACCTACTAGGTGGTGCAAGTGTCTGGAGTTTGATTACAGTGCCTGAGGCCCTGGCACGGCAATCCTCTCGCTTTCTTTCTGTGTCTCTATCTCTCGCACTCTCTAAAATAAAATAAAATGAGTAAAATAAAATCAATACTGATGAGGTGTAGAGACCCCTAAGGACTACATGGGGACCACAGGAAGGGACCTGCTTTCCTGCTTCAGTCCTCTTCCACTGGCAAGCGTCCCTTAGGGTGTTGTCTAGTCCCATTTAGCAAACTGCCTTGAGCTGACATGGCATGTGGTTTGTCATATGAATTGTTATTTATTGTCATGAAGTCCTGATGTGCTATCTGCAGGTTCATTATGCTATGAGCAGAGACACCACCTTTCTCCCATCCAAGTACTAACCAGGCTGATCCTGCTTAGCTTCTGTGTTTAGACGAGCTCAGGGTGTTATGGCTGTAGACGCTGGTGGGACACCACCTTTCTCATTTACACTAGTGAGTGAGTGGCTGGAATTTTACACTGTATCCCAGTATCAGAATCTATGCCAATGCTGTAGAGCTCAAGGCCCCTAAAGTGGTCCCTGAATTATGGATGAAAGGTGAAATTGTAAACTGTGATTTCTTTTTCCTTAATTTTTTGAGGTAGGGTCTCACTCTAGTCCAGGCTGACCTGGAATTCACTATGTAGTCTTAGGCTGGCCTTGAACTCACAGTGATCCTCCTACCTCTGCTCCCCAGTGCTGGGATTAAAGGCGTGTGTCACCATGCCATGCTTAAACTGTGATTTTTTTAAAAGATAAGGTATAATGGAGAGGCTCTAATTCTTTAAAATCTGGCAATCCAGGGCTGGAGAGATAGCTTAGTGGTTAAGGCACTTGCCTGTGAAGCCTAAGGACCCAGGTTCGATTCCCCAGTACCCATGTAAGCCAGATGCACAAGGTGGCACATGAGTTTGCAGTAGCTGGAGTCCCTGACGTGTCCATTCTCTCTCTCTCTCAAATAAATAAATAAAATATAAAATTTGGCAATCAAGGGGTTGGGGAGATGGTAGATTAAGAACTTGCTGTGCAAACATGACTGTTGAAGTTTGGAACCCCAGAACCCTATAATAGCTGGAAGCTGTGGCAGGTTCTTGTAATCCCAGCCATGTCTATGGACACGATGGGAGGCAGAGATAGGAGAATCCACTAGCTGGCCTGGTAAAAAAGCAAGTGAAGCAGGGCATGATGGTGCATGCCTTTAGTTCAAGCATTCAGAAGACAGAGGTAGGAGGATCACCGTGAGTTCGAGGCCAGCCTGAACTAGAATGAGACCCTACTTTGAAAAACCAAAATAAATAAATAAATAAATAAATAAATAAATAAATAAATAAATAAATAAATAAGCAAGCAAGCCAGCCAGCCAGCCAGCCGGGCGTGGTGACGCATGCCTTTAATCCCAGCACTCAGTAGGCAGAGGTAGGAGGATTGTTATGAGTTCAAGGCCACCCTGAGACTACAGAGTGAATTCCAGGTCAGCCTGGGCTATGTTGAAAAATCAAAATAAATAAATAAGCAAATAAATAAATAGCAGATGAAAACAGAACAACAGGAGATCTTGTCTCAAAGGAGGTGAAAAATGAGGACTGACATCCAAAAGTTATCCTCTGACCTCCTCCACACAGATACAGAATACCTGCAAATTCATACATGAATGGGTGTGGTGGCACATGCCTTTAATCCCAGCAGTGGGGAGGCAAAGGTAGGGGGATTGCTGTGAATTCAAGGCCAGCCTGGGATTGCATAGTGAATTCTACATCAGCCTGTGTTAGACTGAGATCTTAGCTCAAAAAACCAAACAACAGCCGGGCGTGGTGGCGCACGCCTTTAATCCCAGCACTTGGGAGGCAGAGGTAGGAGGATCGCCATGAATTCGAGGCCACCCTGAGACTACATACATAGTAAATTCCAGGTCAGCCTGAACTAGAGTGAGACCCTACTTTGAGAAACCAAAAAAACAAAACAAAACAAAACAAAAAAAACAAAACCAAAAAAACAATGAATACACACCAAGAAAAATTGGTAATGCAATGATGGGTATCTTGCAACTCTAAAAAAAATAAGCCCCTCCCACTGCTCTTTCTGATAGTGAACAGGAGTATGCTTATATAAGACTTGGCAAACAAAAATTCAGCATGAGTCAGCTCTTCCCCAGGCTGGAGGCCACCCACTCACAACTCATTCATCTGTTTAATAATAAGTTTAGACTTTCACAGTGTTGCAATGATTGACTGCTAAGTGAAGAAACTTAATTTGAAATACGTGGCTTGAAACCCCTATTTTCTTTTGCTCCTCTTGGCTGGGAGTGGCTGGGGCAGAGAAGCTGCCTTTTGGTGGACTCTCAAGGCTTCTCCACGTGCTCCTCTAGCACGCTGCTCTCAGGGCAGCCACACTTCAACGGATCTTCTCTGGTTCCGAGAAAGCACTGCAAACAAAGGAGTCTGCTGCATTGATGTCAGCTTTAATTTAGTATTATTACCAGGCACAGTAGTACCTCATTCAATCTTTCCAATCAGTCTATAAAATGGACTTTTTTTTTTTTTTTTTTTAGTTTTTTGAGGTAGGGTCTCTCTCTAGCCCATGTTGATCTTGAATTCACTATGTAGTCTCAGGGTGGCCTTGAACTCACAGCGATCCTCCTACCTCTGCCTCCCGAGTGCTGGGATTAATGAATGGTGTGTGCCACCACGTCTGGTAAAATAGGCAACATTATTGTATTAGTCAGGGTTGTCTAGAGGAACAGAACTGATAGAATGAATTGTATTAAAAGGGAACTTATTGGACTAGCTTACAGCAGTCCCACAATAGCAGTTTGCAAACCTGAGAGTCAAGGAACCTTGTAGCTGCTCAGTCCACAAAGCTGGATGCCTCAGCAGTCCCGATCTAGCACTGGAGGCCTGCAGGCTTCCTGAGGAGCCGCTGCTCTTCAGTCCACGCTGGAGAGCAGCAAGCAGCAAACAGCCAGGGGGGAGGAGGGGATACTTTCCTTCCCCAAGCTTCCTTAGATAAAGCCCCCCTCCGAGGGAGGCGCCCACTCTGAGGGAAAGATTTCTCCTTTAGTCAATCCTCCCTGGAAGCAACCTCAGAGACCCACTTATGGGGGTGGGGGGGTAATATTGATAACAGATCAAGTTGACCCCAAACCATCACAATTATCATTCCCATTTTATACAGAAGGAAAGGAGACATGAGGCTGAACAACTACATCTTGGATACTTGATTGCATGTGGGCTAGTGGGCAATGAGTGAATGAGGAATTCATAAACTAACAAGGGGGCTGGGGAAATGCTTAGGAGTTAAAAACACATGCTTACAAAGCCAGCAGGTCCAGGTTCAAGTCCACAGTATCCATGTAAAGCCAGTTACAAAGTGGTGAGTACATGCCTCTGGAGTTTGTTTGCAGTGATGAACGGCCCTGGTTATGCCCATTCTCTCTTTCTCAAATAAATAAAAATATTAAAAAGTAGGGCTGGAGAGATTGCTTAGTGGTTAAGATGCTTGCCTGCAAAGCCAAAGGACGCTGGTTCAATTCCCCAGGACCTACTTTAAGCCAGATGCACAAGGTGGCTCCTGTGTCTGGAGTTCGTCTGCAGTGGCTGGAGATCCTGGCATGCCCATTCTCCCTCTATCTGCCTTTCTCTTTCATAGCATATGGGAGGGTGGGTTTATTTTGGCTTAGTTTCAAGGGGAAGTTTCATCATGGCAGGGAAATGACATCTTGTCACATCATCTGGGTGGAAGTAGTCTGAGTGAACTAGCCCTGAACGCCCAGTGGGCTGGACTTAATAAACCTTAAGTTCTGCACTCAGCGACACACCTCCTCCAGCAAGGCTTCACCTCCCAACAGCTCTACAACCTTCCAAACGACCACCAGTTGGGGTTTGGAGAGATGGCTTAGTGGTTAAGGCGTTTGTCTGCGAAGTCTAAGGACCCAGGTTTGGTTCCCCAGAATCCAGCAAGCCAGATATGGTGGCACTTGCTGGAAGCCCTGGCATACCCATTCTCTCTCTCTCTGCCTCTCTCTCTCAAATAAATAAAACAATTTTTTTAAAACACATGAGACCGTGGGGACATTCTATATTAAAGCCACCACCCTCTTTCAGGCAACACCCCTTTCAGGTAGGGGTCCCAGCTGCCTTTTTTTCTTTCTTTCTTTCTTTCTTTCTTTCTTTCTTTCTTTCTTTCTTTCTTTCTTTCTTCTTTCTTTCCTTCTTTCTTTCTTTCTTTCTTTCTTTCTTTCTTTCTTTCTTTCTTTCTTTTTAAAAGTATTTCCGTTTTCTTAAAATAGTTTACATAATTCAGGACTTTAAAATTTTATTTTATTTATTTATTTGAAAGAGTGAGAGAGGGGCAGAGAGAAAGAATGAAAATGGGCACGTCAGGGCCTCTAGCCACTGCAAACGAAGTCCAGATACATTTGCCTCTTTGTGCATCTGGCTTACCTGGATCCTGGGGAACTGAACTGGGGTCCTTTGGCTTTGCAGGCAAATGCCTTAGCCGCTAAGCCATCTCTCCAGCCCTATTTCCAGTTTTTTGAGGTAAGGTCTCCCTCTAGCCCAGGCTGACATAGAATTCACTATGTAGTCCCAGGCTGGCTTTGAACTCAGGCAATCCTCCTATCTTTTCCTCCCAAGTGCTGGGATTAAAGGCATGCACCACCACGCCCGGCCCAGCTCAGCTGTCATTTTGCTGTGTAGAAGATGACAACAGGGGACAATGGAAGGGCTGCTCAAAGGCACTTCCACAGTTTTACAAAAGTAAACAATTTAAAAAATGAAGGCCAGGACCCTAGAATATAACTGGTATTACAAAGACAGCAAAAGGGAAAAAGAGAAACTGTATTTACTCCCACAGTCCAGAGACAACTGACAAGACAATCCATAAAACCCTAGTATACATGAACTCTGCACTGTCAATCTGCTTGAATGCTATTACTGCCAGGACCTGTTACTCCAGTGATCCCAGGCTTTCCCATGCAGAAAAGTAATAGCATTTGTATGCCAAAGTGACTGGCACATTGTGCACACAGCCTGCTTTTTTTTTTTAATTAAAAAAATAATTATTTAGGGCTTGAGCAGTAGCTTAGTGGTTGAGGTGCTTGTCTGCAAAGCCAAAGGACTCAGATTCAATTCCCCAGGACCAATGTAAGCCAGATACACAAGGTGTTGTGTGTGTCTGGAGTTTGTAGAAGCTGAAGGCCCTGGCAACGCCCATTCTCTTTCTGTCTCTCTCTCTCTCAAACAAATACCAGAAGATATTTAAGAAATAATTATTTGAGAGAGAGAAAGAGAGAGGGGCAGATACAGAGTAGCACGCCAGGGTCTCTAGCCACTGGAAATGAACTCCAGATGCATGCGTTACCGTGTGCGTTTGATTTTATGTGGGTACTAGAGAATTGAACCTGGGTTCTTTGGCTTTGCAGGCAAGTGCCTTAACTGCTAAACCATCTCTTCTGCCCCAGGGCCCAATTTTTTGTTGTTCATGTTCATCAAGCACTACCTTTTTAAAAAAATATTTTCCTTGGGGCTAGAGAGATGGCTTAGCAGTTAAGGCGCTTGCCTGCAAAGCCAAAGGACCCAGGTTCAATTCTCCAGTATCTATGGAAGCCAGATGCACAAGGGAGGCACATGCATCTGGAGCTCTTTTGCAGTGGGTAGAGGCCCTGGCACACCCATTCTCTCTCTATCTCCTCTCTTTCTCTACTTGCAAATAAATAATAAAAAAAATTTAAAAAACATTTTATTTGGGTTGGAGAGATGGCTTAGAGGTTAAGGCGCATGCCTGATGTGCCCATTCTCTCTCTCTCTCCCCCTCTCTGTGTCTCTAGTAAATAAATAAATAAATAAATAATTTTAAAAAATTTTATTTGGGCTGGAGAGATTTAGTGGTTAAGGTGCTTGCCTGCAAAGTCAAAGGACCCTGCTTTGATTTCCTGGAACCCACGTAAGCCAGATGCACAAGGGGGCGCATGCATCTGTTTGTAGTGGCTGGAGGCCCTGGCATGCCCATTCTTTCTCTCTCCCTCTCAAATAAATAAATAAATAAAAATTAAAAAAAGTATTTTATATGGTCAGGCATGGTGGCGCATGCCTTTAATCCCAGCACTCGGGAGGCAGAGGTAGAAGGATCACTGTGTGTTCAGGGCCACCCAGAAACTACATAGTGAATTCCAGGTCAGCCTGGGCTAGAGTGAGACCCTACCTCAGAAACCTCCCCCAAAACAAAAAATTATTTATTTGGCGATCCTTCTACCTCTGCCTCCCTAGTGCTGGAATTAAAGGCATGTACCACCAAGCCTGTCTGTTTTTCTTTTTCTTTTCTGTATTACAATTTGAATTAAAACAGTAGTCAGGGCATGGTGGTGGTGGCAGTGGCACATGCCTCTTGGGAGGATTGTTGTGAGTTCCTAGAGTGAGCTCCAGATCAGCCTGGACTAGTGTGAGACCCTATCTTGAAAAAAGAAAAAAAAAAGCAGGGCGTGGTGGCATACTCCTTTAATCCTAGCACTTGGGAGGCAGTGGTAGGAAGATCGCTGTGAGTTTGAGGTCACCCTCAGACTACATAGAGAATTCAAGGTCAGCCTGAGCTAGAGTGAGACCCTACCTCGAAAAACCAAAACAAACAATAAAAACCAAAAACAAGAAATAATTTGTTGAGCGATTAAATAAGACGAAATTCAAGGGTGAGGTAACCATATGGAAAGAAGAAGAAGGAATTAAACAGAGAGATGGAGCCATGTATCAGCGGTAGAGAGGGAGAGGTGTCGCAGTGATGAACAGCACTATTCATCACCATTTTGTCTTTGTCTTCCGAGTAGTCACTGGACAAACCTTACCATTTTCCTGTAGACTAGGAGCTTCCTTGGAAGGGAGGGTCACAGTCAGACACCAGAGAGGTCTGCATTCTCCTGGAGATCTTGGAGGGCAAGGTCAGTTCTCGACCAAAGGGAATGAGCATAGTGAAAAATTAGCCACTCAGTCCTCAACTGTCCCAAAGTTTCCCAACTCAAAATACGTTTTTACGTTACATCTCAACTTCCTACACTAGCAGGGAAGCAAGAGGAGGCATGGTGGTGGTACAAACCTGGGATGACGGTACTCTGAAGCACTGACAGGCAGATTGTGTGTGAGAGTCCAGGTCAGGGTACTTAGCAAGATCCTATCTCAAACCAAAAGCTGCTGGGTGTGGCGCTACATGTCTTTAACGCCAGCATTCAAGGCAGAGATAGGAGGATCACTGAGTTCTAGGCCACCCTGAGACTCCAAAGTGAATTCCAGGTCAGCCTAGGCTAGAGTAAGACCCTACCTCGAAAAAACAAACCAAACTAAAACCCAAAAGTTGGGGATGCAGCTCAGTGGTAGAGTGCTTATCTAGCATATTGTAAGAGATTGGATGAGTAGCCCCCAAACAGAAGGGGTAGGAATAAGGACCACCATGCAGACCATAGGAACACAGGAACAGCAATAAACCTGGCACATCATTTTAAGTCTATGTGTACTGTGCAAGGAAACTGAACCAAAGCCATTCTTCCCCCACTGTCTCACCCCAGGGACACCAACTTTGCTTTGCCCACTTGGAGCGGCAGCAGGTGTGATGCGTACGGGGGATACAAACCTGCTGGTGTGGTCAGGCTTGCCTTCCTGCGTTTCTAGCATGCCCATGAGAACTTCAGCGCAACTTGTGTATGTCAGCACACGTTCAAGTATCAACACGGGCAGAACAGACGGAAAGCCAACTCCCAACAGGTGGCAAAGCCCTGCTGAAGCCCCAGCTTAAAGCAGGGAGACTCAGATATGCCTGTGTCAGCCACCTGCAAAGGAATGAGTGAGCGGGAACGATTATTTTAAGTAAGTGAGATATGGGCACTGAAGACAGCAATAATAACTGGATACCAAATGTCAGTCCTCTAGGACCCACTGTCAGGAAGGCAAATGTTATGACCTCTTCCCTCCTCCTTTCCCGCTCACTCCATGCTCAGACCCCAGAGGTCCCTGGCATATAACATGTGTTCAGTAAACATGTTATGATCATGTTTTGATATATGTTCTGAAAACAGTGGCTTAAGAGAATAAAACTGAAGGAAACAGCATAATTTCATAAGAGTCTGTTCCAGGTTTCTAATCATGAGTTTCAACAAGGACCTCAAAGCCTTGCTTGAGGTCACTGGGGGGATAAAAGCCCAGGCTATGTTAATTACTGCCTGGATTTGAATCCAGGTTGCACAAATTGCATTAATGTGACCTTGGGAGTTACTTCAGCTCTCTCCCTCCTCATGCTAAATGCTATTAATAGGACCAACCTCATAGGACAGTTGTAAGGATTGACAGAGAAAAGTATTTCAAGCACTTGCTTGGTACATGGTAAATACTGTATGGGCATTTTCCATTACTGCTACCTGCACAGAGATGATTGTACGAAAACTATGGAAACTCCCTTCACCTGCCACTCTATGCAGCGATTTATCGGTTTTTAGGCCTGTTATTTCATCTCTGGATGGGCTCAAAATTGGCCGCTTTCTGTGTCCATGATCTTACTGTGCTTGGGAATGCTAAGTGTTGGCCGGCTTTCCATTCCACACTGTTCCTCCTCCAGAAATTTCAGACCTGCTGGCTCTGCTTTCTTTAACCTAGGATGTCATTTGTTCTGTCTCCTTCTCCCCTACCCCTGCTTACCTGTTTAAATGTCTCCCTCAATGTCCAGTCTCTGTGCCATCTCCTCCACGAAGCCTGTTCTGATCTTCTCTTCCAAAAGAATCTTCTTGTTCCCTATCTTCCTTAGCAGGTTACTGTTACCTCAGCCACACTTACTTTAGCACTCTCTATGTACACCTTCCCCAAACAAATGGTTAGCTCCTATTCCCATGCAAAGAAACAGCAGGTAAGCAATAAATATTGTTGAATCAGCACATTTAAAAATTAATTCAATACATTTGAAAATTCACCTAAAGTCTAAAGTAGCTTTTACAGAAAAGCTATTACATTTTTTTTTAAAGATAAAAGCTACAGTCGGGTGTTGTGGCACATACTTGTAATCCCAATATTTAGAAGGTTGAGGCAAAAGGATCAGGAAGGAGTTCAAGGCCAATCTCACAAAACCAAACCCACAATAAACAAACAAACAAACAAACAAAAAGCACAGCAAAAACTTGACTAATAACTTGTCATACCTGAACACTAGACATTTTAAAGGAAAAGTTATTTATGTGTAAAAAAGAAAGACACTTGATTTGTTGTGTTAAAAAACTTTATTTCATTGAAAAGATCCAATGTAGTAAGCCAAATTAAACCCCAAATTTACAGCTACATTTAGAGATCTCCTGAACTAAATGGCACTGTGCTGACTCTCTTGTAAAGGAGGTCATTAGCTATTACCACTATTTCTCCAAAGTTGTTTTTGAGCAAAAGCTGGTATTATTAAAATATACATCAGATATTTCAGATGTCACCTTTCATGCACAAGTTAAAGAAAGCTAACAGGCTTTTTTCCCCTTCCGTATGAAGATAAGAAACACTACAGAACAGGGCCTGACTGCTTTTGACATAGTAGGTGTGACTATAAAGTAACTTTCTGTGGTACTGTGTCCGTTCATTCAAAAGTCCATGTACTTGCTCCAAATTCTGGTGTTGTTCAACACCAGATACCAGTATCTGGGACAGCTCTCCTGGATCCCCTCATCGGGTGCCAACCAAAGAAGTGGGCTGTTCAAGGCTACTGTGAGCAAAGGGACCGCTTTCCCAGCAGGCTGGTGACAGCCAAGAACCACCTCCCACATGTTTTTAGCTCATCACATCATTTTTACAGTGATGGAGGATCTAAGTTCTGGCATATGTGAAGGTAAATTTAAAAAATGAGCTCGTTACTTTATAGCTACACCTTGGATTTCATTCCATAGGGTGTCTAATGAGTCCGTCTGGAAATTACTTCAACAAAGGAGTCAGCCAGCCTGTGAAAGAGAAGACATGGCAGAGGGTGGGACATTCATCCTTCCAACACTGTCGTGGAGGACAGAGCTGGACCAAGGACAGAAGTTACCGGGAGGGAGGCTTCAGCTCCATCTAAGGAAGACCTTTCTAACACTTAGAGCTGCTCAACAACTGAATGGACTGCTTGGTGAGGTAGAGTCACTGGAAGTAGTCAAGGTGGAAAGATCGCCCTTGCAGAAGGGACTCCTGCATTGTTAAGAGGTTAGACTGGATGAACCTCAGGTCTCTTTTCAATTCTGAGATTCTAGAAAATTCCCTCAGGGAATTCAGAAGAGAATTCCTAAAAGGAAAGAGAAAGCACACATATGGTATACTTTTAGAATCCTTTTGAGGTTTTTTTTTTTTTCAAAAGGTACAATAGAAAATGTAGTCTACTGTCTTTAAAATGCATATTTACCTTCCTCCCACTAATAATTAGGAAGGGTTCATTATGACTTCTTTATAGTATAAAGAAAAGATGGAGATTATATTTATATTTTTTGTAAATATTTTAGAAAAATGCTTAAAATCTAGTAGTCAATGCCCTAGAAACTTTATAGATTTTTTTTAGATAATATGCACAGATACAAATACATTATTCATTAAATACAACTTCACATCTGTGTTTTATTATATTCTAAAATATACAGGAATCTTGATGTACTGAAAGAGTGCAAGTAAATACAGTATTCAAGCAGTCACTATTTCTATGTACATGCTCATTAATTCTTCAAAAACCCCACAAAATTATCAAATAGATCAAAATACTGTTCTGTGTTTTCCACACTTTATATTCAGAAAAACCAGCTGAGAATTTACAATGTCATAGAGTTTCCAGTTTCACAATACAAAAAGGATAAAATGTAATTGGGCATCATTTTGTTGTGATTCATGGAACTTTACTCAGATCTACAGGTCTCCCCCACATGTGAAATAATTTTTATTGGGATAGTAACAGTTACAGTGAAAGCAGAAGCAGATAAAATGTGATTTAAAAGCCTAAATGTCAGCTTTTTCTTTCTACCACTGCAAAGGTAGTCTTCAATTTGGCAGGCAACCTCTCTCTAAGAAGTAACAAGTTACAAACATGCCACCCTACATCTGAATAGGACCTAAAGCCTTGTCCTTCCAAGAGACTTGATATCATGTTTAACTTTCAAATAACAAGAGTATTTTTTGATTCTTTATTTTTTCAAAACTCAATGTTCAAAATAAATAACAAAAACCCTCCAACACCACCCACTGTGAAGGCACAAAAGGCCCCTAATTGACAAAAGGTGTACCATATCCAAAGCAGAGGTGACAGTCCATCCATTCCCCAGGACCACTTAGCTACAATAGGGTGAAATCGTCTATTTTTGACTTAATGAATTTTTTTCCCTAGGAAATTCTTTACCTTTTTAAACAAAAATAGTTTAATTTTAAACCCATACTACTGAACAGTAAGCAAAAGCCTTGCCCCCAATCTACCTCATATCCTTCTCACCGTATTTTCACCCATATTGCACTCAGTCAGCTGGTTTTCGATTCTACTATAAAAACTGGAATTTAAAAATTTTTATATAAAAGAAAAAAATGTAAAAATACATCTGCTTTCTTTCATGGTTTAATACAGTATCGGAAGGCTTTCAGATGTTTGTATTTTTTTTAATCAACATTTAAACTTCGGCTTCATTTTCAGAAATATTGAAGTTTGGTTTAGGTAATGTCTCATTTCATCTACTCCAGTTTCCACAAAATGGCATTGTAGTAAAAAAATCTTTAAATCATTTGGTCCTTTGGCAATTTGGTGTGAACATAATGCCTACCATACCAAATTTTTATTGCCTTTAAATTTAGCTGTCATTTTCTTGATAAAATTTAAATCTGCATGCCCTTATCTCTTCTTTTACATTAGTGTTGCTTGTGTAAGCAACTTAGGGAGCACGGTGTCCCAATTTCTGGCAATGCAAAGCCGAATTAAACAATTTCACAAAGCCATCTGACATCAGTGTTTTCCTCTGGTCATTATCAAGATTCTAGAAGTTCCTTTTGCAAAACTTGCCTTTAAGATTCTTCTTCTCAGTGTCATCACATTTCTTACATTCCTTCCCTGTGAGGTCCTTCCTCAGCGTGGATCTGCTCGTGAACAATGAAGTGCTTTTCCCCTCCGAACAACTGGAAAAGCACGGTTTGAAGCTTCCGTGACAGAACTCCTTCCTCAAGCCTCTGGCTTCAACTCTCAGTAGGTCTCCGAATCAGAGTCATTGAGCTCATCCACGTCGGTGTACAAGTATTCCTGTTCCCCACCGACATTGTTGAAGCTACAATAGGAGCTAGGTTCATTCCTCATGATAGGCAAGGCTTCGAAGCTGACAGTTTTTGAGGTGTTGGTATATCGGCTAACAGCATTGAATGTCAGGGACGATAAAGGACTAGCTGATGAGACAGGCATCATGATGGCCAAAATGAGAGCCAGGCAGTCGGCCACATCTTTATTGGGAGCACAGGCCAGAGCTGGGGTATAGCCTAGAATTCAAGATAAAATGTAAAAATTAATACCCCAAGACTCCACTAAGTATAAAGCAAAAAGTCTAAAGGATCTCAACTTTACACAAAAATATATAGCTTTTAATAAATTCTTGAATCAAAATGACTCAAACTTTCTGATAAGCACAAAAAGAAAAGAGCTGCCGAAATCTAGGGTAGAAGGAGATCTTTCATATTAGACAACAGAAGAGGAAACTGAGGCCTACCTAGAGAGGAACTCTTTCCCAAGTTATCACAACTGATCCATATCCAACACAATTCTCAGAAAATACTGGGCATTTTTAGAATGAGGAAAAGAAAATAAAAGCCAAACAAACAAACCCACAGATCAATCTTCTTTAGAATGGTGAGCAGAGGGTCACTGTTAATTCAGAGTACTTTAAGTAAGTCCTTACAAGCCAAGTAATCTAAATGGTACTCAGAAACTATATATTGAATGAATGACATAAAATTGTCAAGTTAACTTTTCTTGGTGTGTATGTATCTCCGCTGAAGAAAACAATAGGTAAAATAAAGAGATGAACCTTAAAATTCCCAAACCCCAGCTGGACCTTTCCTTTCTGCTCTTCCTTTAATTATCAGAACACTGACCCTACAGTCCCTCCTCCCTCACCACTATAATCAATCTATCAAGTATCAATATAGCAAGCCAAGGAGGACTGATTTTTACTGTGGTTGGTATACAACCCACCCAAGTGGAATGGAGTAGGAGAGAAGACTGAGAACATGCTGTGTAGTGCCAAGTTTTACTTGTATTCATTTTGAAAGGCATATCAAACTGTTAATTAGCAGAATGACTTATCACAAAATAGGCATTTATTCATACAGTCACTGGCCAGGCTCTGGAAGAGAGCATTACCAACACCCTAGAAGCACCACGGATCTTTTCCTATTCCACAATGACAAGCACTATTCTGACCTATGGTGACTATTTCCCTTGTTATTTTTGGTCATAAAAATCAGTTATTTTTTTAACCTAGTAAAATGGAACCATATTTATTTTACATCTGGCTATTTTGCTTATTTATGTGTAACACCTAATATGGTCCCATGCAACCACAGTGGGCTCATTCTCAGTGCTACACAGGGTTTCATAACGTGATGACACTGAGCATGCGGCTGTTTCCGTTTCTAGTTTTTTTTTCTTTTTAGTTTTCCAGGTAGGGTCTCACTTTAGTCCAGGCTGGCCTGGAATTCACTATGTAGTCTCAGGGAGGCCTTGAACTCATGGTGATCCTCCTATCTCTGCCTCCCAAGTGCTGGGATTAAAGGCGTGTGCCACCACACCGGGCCCATTTCCATTTCTAAATATTTTCATTCATGGTGTATTATCTTTGACAATGAAAACAGAAATTTTTCTCTTTTTACAAAATTAGAATTTTGTCAAGGGCCAAAGTAAACAGCTAACTGATGATGCTGCAGGATTGATTGCAGGAGTGACTGAAGGATGTGCATGTTTTCATTCAATTAAACTGTTTTTGCTCAAAATGACTAGGAGAGTGTTTCCCCCCCATGTTTCTTTCAAAGGTTCTTCTGCACACTTGATGGTGCTGGCTGTGTTGCTCCTGCTACCAGCAAGCAGGCAACCCATTCAACAGGGCATGATGCCTTGCACATGTGGAGGTGGGGGAAGGAAGCATCTCTTTGTGTTTTCCGATCAGAACATGACAAAAAACAGACTCTTTTCTTCTTGTGAGGTTGGCAGGGTCAGCTAATAGGACACTGCAGAGGAGCAAACTCTTTAAGGACACTCCCTGCAAATGTAACATGCTGGGTCTACTCAAGAAAACCCAGCTACACAGAGCTAACTCCATCCTTAGCAGCAATGTAGGCACAAGATGCACTGGTCCTTTCATCATGTGTTTTTAGTCTTCTAGCCTCATCAATCACCAACCCTGTTTATAACAACCACTACAGGCAGTGATAAAATGAGAACGGTGCTTACTAAAAATCCATTTGGGCCACCACTACTATTCTTAACATGCAACGCCTTGAGCATCTGGCTTACGTGGGACCTGGAAAATTGAACCTGGGTCCTTAGGCTTTGTAGGAATGTGCTTTAACTGCTAACCCATCTCTTCAGCTCCACAATTACTATTCAACACCACAAAGTATATTAGAAGATACCTAGGTAAACCATTAATGACTTTAATTATCAAGTTATTATCCTGTCCATTTCATAAAAGAATATATCATATATATCTTGAAAACAGAACAAAGACCTCTCTATCAGTAAGTATCCACAACTGGTTCAGTGTCTTGTAATGTGGCCAAATCTTATCATTAATGTTTTAAGCTTCTCATTTAGTGTGTATAAATAGTTATAGTTCCAGAAATATCATTTACTGATAATGAAAACCTCTTTTGAAACTGGGTAAGTCTGAACCTGTCTCTGTAGGTGTTATCTCCATCTCTATGGACTTCATGAACTACCTATGCTACTGATCCCCAAATCTTTATGTCCAATCTCTACTTTGTTTTTGGGCTTCAAATCCATAGATCTACTTGCTTATTTAAGAGTTTCCACTGAACTGTATTCTTAGCTCAACTGATGACACCTTCATCAACATAAACTCACTAACCCAGAAGGGACACAAAACCTCATGGCTTCTTTACCAAGTCCCAAAGCTCTCTAAAAATGTCTTTTCAATCCCAGTGCCTCTTCCTTAATTTGGGCCACCATCTACATCTGTAACTCTCACATCCTCATTCCAGTCCTGATCCCCTTTCAGTACTGCCAACTTTTAATGCTCAGACCCTTGTTAACTGAGCTAACACTGGCTCTCTCCCAGCTTGCAGGATTCCTCTCCACTCCCACAGTTTTGGAATGCCTTCTCTAGTCCTGTATGTAAGGGTTCAAGATCATCTGATGTGCCTTCGTTGTTTTCTAGCTTTACTCCAACTGGGCAATGTCAGTGCACTGTGGTAGTCTGTCTGCTTCTGCTCATGCCTCCAGTCATGGGTATAGACTGTGTTACTCCACAACACATCCCCAGAACTCAGCACAGTGTCTGGCATATTTAACTATGCATCAAATTTCCATGGAGCTCTTACTGATGCAGGATCCCTTCTAACACTGAAAATGAATGGGTGGGGGGCTAGGAAGATGGATAAGCAGTTAAAGGGGTTTGCTTGTTTGCAGTGGCAAGAGACCTTGAGCGAGAGAGAGACTTCTTTGCTCTTATAGAGCTCACACTTATTCTAATGGGGCAGACACACTATTGACACAACAATAAAGGAAATCGTATTCACTGGGTTAGAAGATAAGCGATGTGGACTAAAGACGAAAGCACAGGTTAAGAGGGTGGGGAGGTAAGGTTCATAAAGATGAAATTTGAGCGGAGACTTGAAACAGGTGATGGGTTTAGTCAAAGAAACTTGGTGGCAGAGTGTTCCAGGCAGAGGAACAGCCAGAACAAATATCATAATGCAAGCAATTAAGGAGCTGGCCTGGCAGAGTGAGGTGAGAAGGGAGAGCAAAGGGAATGAATACAGAAAGGTAACAGGGGGTGGAGTGTTTTCCCTGGAAAAACTATGAGTAAAGTGATATTCAGAGGTGAAACTATTTTCACATATTTTAAAAGGATCTACCAGAATAGTAAAAGTTGAAATAATCAGGGCAAACATTCCATTTACTTCAGAGGTGAGGTCAGCATACACTGAAGGTGTGCACTGGACATGAGAAAGGAACCAAGGAATCAAGCTCAAATTCTTGCTCTGAGTTATAATAATAAGGGAAATTGTCAACTAAGATCAGTTTTACTGGTAGGAGGGTAAATGTTTTGGGGGGATTGGGGGATTGGCAGGAGAGAGAGGAAGAGAGAGAGAGAGAGAGAGAGAGAGAGAGAGAAACAAAAGACAGAAGAGAGGAAGAATGTACAGGGGAGGGAGAATGGAAGGGAGTGGAATGAGAATGGGCATGCCTGGGTCTCTAGCCACTACAAATGAACTCCAGGCACATGTGCTACTTTGTGCATCTGGCTTTACATGGGCACTAAGGAATTGAACCCAGGCCAGCAGGTTTTGCAAGCAAGTAACTTTAACTACTGAGACATCTCCTCAGCCCCACCCCCAAATGAATTTTTAAGGTACTAGAATGAATATTTAGATTCTTGGTGGTGGGGCAGGGCTGTTAAGTCAGTGGCAGATGGAGCACATGCACAGCAATATGCAAGGCCCTGGGTGTGGCCTCAGCACCACAAACATAAGTAATATACTGAGAGGGAATAGTTGGTAACGTTATTCTCTGACAGGCTAATGAGGACAGGACACAGTGCTGCGTGGAAGGAC
Organism: Orientallactaga bullata; assembly: GCA_004027895.1. Classification (NCBI taxonomy): domain Eukaryota; kingdom Metazoa; phylum Chordata; class Mammalia; order Rodentia; family Dipodidae; genus Orientallactaga; species Orientallactaga bullata. The sequence goes on along the minus strand of PVKW010003799.1, from coordinate 8,848 downwards.
TGGCTGTGCATATGAATAAGCTCATGTATGCTTAAGTACAAGTTTCTGGCTTGAGGATGAATAGTGGTGACCACAGAGTGAACACTTAGTGTACTAGAGGAAATGTGAATTCAGAAGCTCATTACTGAGATGGATTTTCCTGTTTCTCTTGTCCTAAGTATCCTTCAACTCAGCTCTCTTCTTTGCTCAATAAAATTACCCAACTTTATTTACTGTACTTCAAATATGAATCATCCAAACAGCATAGTTTCTAACAAGATGCTGGTTAAGAAAAGAGCACGTACTTACCGTTTTCATCTACTGCAAGCACGCTTGCTCCTTTTCCCAAGAGTTCTTGAACGACCATTGTTAGCCCATTTCGGGCAGCAACATGCAGAGGTCTGGGGAGGGAAACCGTAGATATACACGTGTGTGCAGTGCATTCACACATATACACCTACCTGTCAAAGAGCATTCAACTAGCTGTGAAGACCCAGAGGCACCAACCTGAGACATCTAGTTCTAACAGCAATGCAGATGGGGAAGGGACAGAACTCTGTAGTAACCCCTTGACACTCTCTTTCCAAGACTCCATGTTTAAAAAGACAGCCACAGGGGCTGGAGAGATGGCTTATTGGTTAAGGCACGTGCCTGAGAAGTCTAAGAACCCCAGTTCGATTCTCCAGGTCCCACGTAAGCCAGATGCACAAGGGGGCACACAGGTCTGGAGTTTGTTTGCAGTGGCTAGAGGCCCTAGCACGCCCATTCTCCCTCTCCCTCTTTCTCTTTCCCTCTCTCTGTCACAAACAAACAAACAAACAAACAAAGTAAATTAAAATCTTAAAAAGAGAATGGATGCGCCAAGGCCTCCAGCCACTGCAAACGAACTCCAGACACCGGCACCCCCTTGTGCATCTGGCTAAACGTGGATCCTGGGGAATTGAACCTGGGTCCTTTGGCCTTGCAGGCAAACGCCTTAACCGCTAAGCCATCCCTCCAGTCCCCCTCCCCCCTTTTTTAAGGTACAGTTTCCCAGGCTGACCTGAAACTCACTCTGTAATCCCAGGCTGGCCTCAGATTCATGGTGATCCTTCTACCTCTGCCTTCTGAGTGCTGGGGCTAAAGGAGTCCACCACCATGCCCAGCAGAAACTATATTCTTAAGTTGCTATTTTAAGGAATAAGGTTGACAAATATATAATAAAAAGCATAAACTGTAGAAGAAATTCTAGTATCTTTGAAAACAGTTTACCAGTCCCATGACTGATTTTTGTTCCCTCAAGGGATCTGACTGACCCAGAACATGAACTACTATTCTAAGTTTTTTCTTTACCAAATGGATTTGGTAAGATGTGTCTGTCAATCTTGAGGCTCTCATTAAGAGCTTAATACTTTCTGAAACCTCTTGAAGCTCACTGACACACAAAGCTTCTCACCTCATTTACTGCTCCTGCCAAGTAGCTTTTTTCAGTTGATTTCCATAAAGTACACACAATGGTACCACTTTCCTTCAGAACATTTGTCAGTACGTGGGCTGGGAAAAATTCATTATCAATGGTGGAATGAAGTTTCACTTCAATGGCTTTTTTTTCCTTTTCTTTTTTTAGCAATAAGGCTTTTAATTGTGATGATTTCTGAAATAAGTTTTGCTGATTGTAAGAACTTGTCGTTTACTTTTTTTTTTTTGGAGGTAGGGTCTTGCTCTAGCCCAGGCTGACCTGGAATTCACTACATAGTCTCAGGGTAGCCCTGACCTCACAGTGATCCTCCTATCTCTGCCTCCCGAGTGCTGGGATTAAAAGCGTGCACACAATTCCCAGCTCTTTGACTTTTTTTTTTTTGGTTTTTCGAGGTCGGATCTTGATCTAGCCCAGGCTGACCTGTATGTAATTCACTACATAGTCTCAGGGTGGCCTCGAACTCATGGTGATCCTACCACCTCTGCTTCCCAAGTGCTAGGATTAAAGGTGTGTGCCACTATGTCTGGCTCTTTTACTTTCTGACCAGGTTTTGTAACTGAAACCTACTCTACTGGTCACATTTAATTATCATTTTACATAATTGTAAAGATCATAAGGTTTATACACTCTAAGTACTCACGTTTGCAAGGCTGCGTTGGTTGCATTGATGAGGTTTCTATCTGTTATTTTTTCCAATATTAACAAGGCACTATTTTCATGACCCTAAAATTGTGACAAATAACTCTTAAAAACTTAGGCACTATTAAAAATAAATTTATAAACCCAAAAATCCCTAACCATAGTAATACATTACGTATAATACTGTATATATGCTACAATTTTTTGAGCTCATGCCTTAAATATATACTCAAATGTTAGAAATGGGAACAGGAAGACAGAAAAATAAGAGTAAGATAGAAATAAACTGTTCAGATGGCAGTGACCTTGGGATGACTCAGAAGGCACAATGTTCCTGAGAAGAAGGGACAGAGAAGTGCTCAGCACTGAAATATTTCTATCACATCTTTCAAGGCTCAGGGTCCATTGTGGAAGAGGTGATGGAAAGAATGTAAGAGCCAAAGGAAGGGTAGGACTCCTTACAACGTGCACAAAATGGCCTGGATATCCATGACCTCACAGTGCCCGGCACTACCTACACAAGAGCAACATAAGAGGAGGAAAAGATGATGATGACATCAAAATAAAAGGGAGACTGATTGAGAGGGGAGGAAATGTGATGGAGAGTGGAGTTTCAAAGGGGAAAAGGGGGGGGGGAGAGGGAATTACCATGGGTTGTTGTCTACAATTATGGAAGTTGAAATTAAAAAAAAAAGAAAACTGTTTTTAAGCTCATGTTCTAAACTTAGTAAGCCAATATTCATCTCCCCCTCACCAAGAAACTTGATGTCAGTCATCATTAGAGATTTGGTCCCCCTCCGGTATTTATTTTTAGTGAAGTGGAAAAACAATTAACATACAAGGAAAAGATATACTTAAAATGTGCACATACCTTGCCACAAGCCAAGTGAAGTGCGGTGTTTTTACTGCTGTCTTGTAAAGTCAGATCTGCGCTAGCACTGCTGACCAGCATCTCTGAGAGGAAAAAGAACATCAGTTCCTATGTCTATGAACATGTCTCTTAGATTACCAATAACTCACTGCAGAGAAATGAAGACACAAAGCAGAAAACATCCCTCTTGCAAATACTTATGTCTACGAATACGTCTCTTTGATCACCAATAACACACTGCAAAAAATGAAGACACAAAGCAAAAACTAGCCCTCCTGCAAATACTTACGTGCAAGAAACACACTGTAATACACAACATCAACACTAGATTGCCATAATTCCATGGAACTTTGATGCTGTTATATAAAGAATAGACAGCAGCAATGCTCACTGAATTTCCCAAGCTACTTTTTGTGCTCTGGCATTACAGTAACTTATTCAGCTCCCACAACGATCCTCCAGAGTATCTATATTACTTTCATTTCGTTCCAATTTTAGTATATGTGCTGCCGAAGCGAGCACTATTACTTTCATTTCACAAGTGAAAAAAGCTGTAGCATACAGTCACTTAGGTAGACCGAGGGCCAGTATTCATTAATTAATCAATCACTAGGTTAAACTGCCTTGATAGAGTTCATTTTTCACTTAGCATGGGAAATGAAAACACTGTGTCCCCAAATGACAATGTGAGCTGTAATCAGGTAAAGATTTTAAATCCCAGGAGTGGTAAGATAACTAGTGGTTGTTGGAAGGCTTGGGAATTTGAGTTATTCACAAGCAAGGCACACACAGAGCAAAATCCTTAAACAGTTTCTTTCTCTCTTCTTTCTTGAGCTGAGGTGTGTCTGTGTATCACTACATGGCCGGAGCTGGCCCTGAATTTGCAATTTTCTTGGCTCAGTCTCCTGAGTAGCTGGGTGACAAGTGTATGCTAAGCCTGGATCTGAATACTTTTCCTTTTTTCCTTCCTTCCTCCCTCCCTCCTTCTCTTCCTCTATCCCTCTCACCCCCCCCAACCCGAGGCAGGGTCTCACTCTAGGCTCAAACTCATGGTGCTCCTCCTACCTCTGCTTCCTAAATGCTGGAATTAAAGGCATGTGCCACCACACCCAGCATCTTTTTTTTTTTTTAATTAAATAATTGAGACACCATGTAGCCCAGGCTGGCCTTGTACTTGTGGCCTGTCTTGCCCTCCTATGAATTGTTTCTTTACCAACTGTATTTGTTTGTCCATTTTCTGCAGCCATCATGAGAGGTGTTTTTCCTGAAGAGTCCACAGAATTAACTTGAGCATTGTGGCTGAGTAGCAGCTGTAAGCACTCTACATGATCTGTGAAGGCAGCGGCATGGAGGGGAGTTCTGAGACAGACAGAAATGCATGACTAAGGCACGACTGGAAAAATCATTCTTCCTTTACAACAAGCGTATTACAAGAACTTATATACTAGGCTATAAAAACATTACTGAGACAAGAATAAGTTCAATGGGACTTACTAATTTCTACTACAGATAACTATAGCATACATAATCTAAAAGGTCTTAATTCAAATAGTCTAAAATAAGGATCAATTATAAAGTTGCTAAACTATTTCATCATGAAAGAAAACTTGAAAGAACTAAGTGCTTACCCTGAAGCTACTCCTTATAGTTGTTAGATTCTTTTTTTCAGGCTTTATTCTTATTTAGAAAACTGTTGATTTGTTAGCAATAATCTCTGTCTAAAAAATGCAATTCTTGGGCTGGAGAGATGGCTTAGTGGTTAAGGTGCTTGCCTGCAAAGCCAAAGGACCCAGGTTCAACTGCCCAGGACCCACATAAGCCAGATGCACAAGGGGGCACATGCATCTGGAGTTCATTTGCAGTGGCTGGAGGCCCTGGTGCACACATTCTTGCTCTAGCTGCCTCTTTCAAATAAATAAATAAAAGATAAAAATAAAAAAAAGGCCACCCTGAGACTACATAGTGAATTCCAGGTCAGCCTAAGCTAGACTGAGACCCTACCTCGAAAAACCAAAAAAAAAAAAAAAAAAATCTTAAAACAGGAGAGAGAGAAATCTTTACATTTTAAAGCAGTTTTAAAGAGAGGCAGATTGGTTAAAAACTACAAATATAAATGGCTTATCTAATGTAAACAACTTATACTAAATTCTATTTTCAATAACTATGGCTTCTTTGTGAACTCCCAAACACAAGGCTAGTAGCTGAACTTTTCTCTTGGGCTGGAGAGATTGCTCAGTGGTTAAAGTTGCTTGCAAAGCCCTGATGGCCTAGGTTCTATTTCCCAGTACCCACCTAAAGACAGATGCACAAAGTGGCACATGGGTCTGGAGTGCCAATACTCTCTCTCTTCCTGTTTCTGCTTCTCTCTCAAATAAATTTTAAAAAGTCTATTTTAAAAACATTCTCCTCCTGAGAGCACTACTGTATCTGGTCAGCTGCTCTCTTACCTTCCTTTTGAATCGGTGGCATTCACTACACCAGCACCTAGTGTGTCAATGAGCATCTCAGCAGCACCTTCGTTGTCATTGATCCTAACAAAGAAGCAGGTGGTCACTTTCACAGCAAGTGTCTCTTAAAGCCTTCACACAAAATCTGACTCTGGCTGGCTTTACTTACACAGCGCAATGCAGTGGGCTGAAAGCATTTCCGTCTGTTTTCTGGAAAACTTCCTGTTCTAAAAGAAGTTCTACACATGTTTCATGACCTAAATAGGTAAATAAGAACTAGGTATTAAGCGCTGGAGAGATGGCTTACGGGTTAAGACGCATGCTTGCGAAGCCTAAGGACCCCGGTTCAATTCTCCAGGTCCCACGTAAGCGGATGCACATGGCGGCGCATGCGTCTGGAGTTCTTTTGCAGTGTCTAGAGGCCCTGGTGTGCCCATTCTCACTCTCTCCCTCTCTCAAATAAATAAATAAATAAGTAAATAAAATTAAAAAAAACAACTAGGTATTAAAATCCAAGATATTAGCTGGGCATGGTGGTGCACACCTTTAATCCCAGCACTCGGGAGGCAGAGGTAGGAGGATCGCCAAGAGTTCAAGGCCACCATGAGACTACATAGTGAATTCCAGGTCAGCCTGAGCCAGAGTGAGCCCTACCTCGAAAAACAAAAACAAAAACAAAAACAAAAACAAAAACAAAAATCCAAGATATTGGTTAAAATGTCAATTAGAATTTCTAAAAAGAAAAAGCCCAAGTCCTTGTCTTCATCTCTGCTCTAATACAACCAGTAATCTCGACAGTTCCAGAAAGTGTCTAGGTATACACAGCTGCCTGTACACAAATAATTTCTTTTTGGTTTCTCAAGGGTCTGGCTCTAGTTCAGGCTGACCTGGAGTTCACTATGTAGTCTCATGCAGGCCTAGAACTCATAGCAATCCTCCTACCTTAGCCTCCTGAGTGCTGGGATTAAAGGCATGTGCCACCACACCTGGCTAAATATTTTCTTTTTTAAATCTAGATAGGATGTTTTGTTCTGCAAATTTCTTTTCAATGAATAAATTGTATGTATCTTTCCATAATAGCATATATGTAAACTTTTATTTATTTATTTACTTATTATTTATTTTGTTTTTGTGAGATAGGTTCTCACTGTAGCCCATGCTGACCTGGAATTTACTCTGTAGTCTCAGGCTGGCCTCAAACTCATGGCCATCCTCCTATCTCTGCCTCCTGAGTGCTGGGATTAAAGGTGTGTACCACCACACCTGGCTTAATATACTTTTTTTTTTTTTTAAAGATGTTCAAGTCTACAGATGATACAAGAAAAACATAACACTTCAATATGTTTCATTATGTGAATTAGTGTAGATTACTGCTACAGAGAAGATTATTTCTAGACTTCTTACTTTTCTTACATTTCAGTCTGCCTTATAAATATACTACCATATTAACAACACAGTGCACTGTTTCATCACAGCAACTTGTTTCCATTCAGTACCTAACAGGCACTCAATGTAGGTTTGGTTTCTAGCTGTATACTTAACCATTGTAGCAAGCCCAGTGAAGTGCTGTATATCCATGATTGTCTGCTATGGCTGGATTTGCATCCATAGATGCTGCTGACTGCAGAAGGGCTCCAAGAACTCCAATGTGTCCACAGGCAGCTGACAAGTGTATAGGTGTCCGACCCCTACTATCTCGCATTAAGCACTTAGCACCGTGTTGAAGTAATGCATCCACACATTCTTCATGGCCTGTAACTGCCTGGAAGAATAATTTGCATGTAGTTAAAAATATATTACAGTGGCCCCTATGTGCCAACTTGAGTTAAGTTAATTTGGCTTACCCCTCTGTGCAATGCTGTCCTTCCCCATTTGTCTTTGGCATCTACATTTGCTCCTTTGTTCAGTAGTGAGTACACACAGTCTGTGTGCCCATTGAGGACAGACAGCATAAGAGGTGTCCTAAGCAACAGGAGAAATGGCTTTAGGGCTGTCACTAGCAAAGCTGCATTCTATAAACACCAAATCACATGAGACAATAAATGACACATTTCTATATAAACAATGTGACTGCTTATTTTCTAAACAGGCCTTTTTGTCATGTAATTTTAGGTGTATTTCAACTTAAAACTTTTGTTTGTTAACTTTTATTACTCAGTTATAAACTATGACAGGTTTACTCAAATAGAGGACAAAGTATGTAGATTATCCAGTAGCAATTTAAAAGCTGGGTGTGGTGGTGCATGCCTTTAATCCCAGCATTAAAGAAGGCAAGGTAGTAGGATTGTGGGTTTTAGGTCAGCTGGGGTTATACAGTGACATCCTGTCTCCAAAAGTTACACAAACTTACTGTCCGTTTCCATCTTGGATATCTACTGCATTCTGTGGTTCTGCATTTCCTATTAGTAGCCGTAAGCATTCTGAATGACCATTTGTTGCTATGAAATAAAAATTTAAAAATAATTTTACACATTTGAGACAACAATGTCCACCTTAGAACACATCTTTTAGGGGCCTGGAGAGATAGCTTAGTGGTTAAGCGCTTGCCTGTGAAGCCTAAGGACCCCGGTTTGAGGCTCGATTCCCCAGGACATAAGCCAGATACACAAGGCGGAGCATGCATCGGGAGTTTGTTTGTAGTGGCTGGAGGTCCTGGCGCTCCCATTCTCTCTCTATCTGCCTCTTTCTCTCTCTGTCTGTTACTCTCAAATAAATAAACAAAAGAACACATCTTTTAAAATACAATTCTGGGATAATTTCACTGAATTCAGTATGCAAGAATGAAAACCACATGTATAAAGTAGTCTCAGCTGCATAAATTTTTTTTTTTAATTTATTGATTTTGAGAGAGAAAGAGGGAGATAGAGAGAGAATGGGTGCACCAGGGCCTCCAGCCACTGCAAACAAACTCCAGAGGCATGCATCCCCTTGTGCACCTGGCTTATGTGGGTACTGGAGAATAAAACTTGGGTCCTTAGGCTTCACAAGCAAACACTTTAACCACTAAGCCATCTCTCCAGCTTAACTTTCTCTCTCTCTCTCTCTTTTTAACAAATTTTATGTGCAGTGTGCACACGTGTGTGTATAAGTGTGTGTGGAGGCCAGAGATTGATATTGGGTGTCTTCTACTATCACTTTCCACTTTAATTACCAGACAGGGTCTCTCACTGGAACTCAGAACCTCATCGATTTGCTAGTCTAGCTAGTCAGCATGCCCCAGAGATCCTTGATTTCTGTCTCCTGAGTTCTGAGATTACAGAGAACACTAGGCCCATCTGGCATTGACGTGGGTGCTGGGGATCTGAAATCAGGTTCTAGCGCTCATGCAGCAAGCACTGTATCCACTAAGCCATCTCCCTAGCCCCTTGGTACTTTTAATATTTTATTTTTTATTTATTTATTTGAGAGAGAGAGATACAGAAATAGGCAGGTAGAGAGAGAGAGAGAGAGAGA